>MUZC01001432.1:94314-124450 GCA_002072015.1 Radix auricularia
AGCCACATCACATGTACGTCCATGAGCCACATCACGTGTACATCCATGAGCCACATCACGTGTACGTCCATGAGCCACATCACAAGTACATCCATCAGCCACATTACATGTACGTCCATGAGCCACATCACAAGTACACCCATGAGCTAAATCACAAGTACATCCATGAGCCACATCACAAGTACACCCATGAGCTAAATCACATGTACATCCATGACCCACATCACAAGTGCACCCATGAGCCAAATACGTGTACATCCATGACCCACATCACAAGTACATCAATGAGCTACATCACAAGTACATCCATGACCCACATCACAAGTACATCAATGAGCCACATCACAAGTACATCCATGACACACATCACAAGTACACCCATGAGCCAAATACGTGTACATCCATGACCCACATCACAAGTACATCCATCAGCCACATTACAAGTACACCCATGAGCCAAATACGTGTACATACATGACCCACATCACAAGTACATCCATGAGCTAAATCACATGTACATCCATGACCCACATCACAAGTACATCCATCACCCACATCACAAGTACACCCATGAGCCAAATACATGTACATCCATGACCCACATCACAAGTACATCAATGAGCCACATCACAAGTACATCCATGATCAAGATCACATGTACATCAATCAGTCACATCACTTGTACACCCATGAACCACATAAGTTGTATAATTGCCAGCAACTCAACTTATAAATCTATGATCCACATGACCAGTTCAATTTTCTTGATTTTTCTTACCCACACACATGGCCTAACATCACTTCATTTTAATTGATCGCACGCCATAATCAATTTAGATTTTAAACATACAGTTAGAGTTAAATAACAATTTCTATAGGTTATTTTGTGTAGAGAAAATATTTCTTATAATGTCTATCAAATTTTATGAAATTTTACTTACCTTTAATCTATCTGTCAAACAGTAAACACCTTTATTATGAGTGATTCCCCAGTCGTGGAGTAGAGCTATTGAGATTATTCTACCTGTCGCGTTAAAACAAAAACGGATTACCTGCTGGCTTATTGATGGATGAACTGGAGTTAAGCCCATTCGACACACGCAGAGGTTATTTCAAAAGTTAAAATATCTGCTATACGGGGGTGTTTATTGTAAGCCCTATTGTAACAGTATAAAAGAACCCTATGCCCACACATCTGTACACCAAGATCCGGTTTGTTTATCAGGGTTATTAATAAACAATCACTTACTTTGTTAGCGTCCCACGTCAGTTTAACTTAAGGATGACGTATTGGTTTTAAAGGAATGATCTTTCGGTGATGGGAAGATGACAAAAAAAGTTTTAGTCGATGTGATTAAGTTATGCTAAACAGGTTATTAAATAGGTGATTTGAGAATGATTAAAAGGTGATACACAGAGGACAAAATATTTATATCGACATATTTAATTAGTGATGATTTAGTGAAAGACAAAAGATGGGATGTTAATAGGTCGTTTGAGAGTTTGGATGTACGGATGTCTGAGAGGTGAGGTAAATGTGGCTTCATTGTGGTATATGGACGAAAACATTGTAGTATATTGACGAAAACATTGTGGTATATTGACGAAAACGTTGTGGTATATTGACAAAAACATTGTGGTATATTGACGAAAACATTGTGGTATATTGACGAAAACGTTGTGGTATATTGACGAAAACATTGTGGTATATTGACGAAAACATTGTGGTATATTGACGAAAACATTGTGGTATATTGACGAAAGCATTGTGGTATATTGACGAAAGCATTGTGGTGTAAGAACGATTACATTGTAGTATAATGACGAATACATTGTTGTACATGGACGACTAAATTGTGGTATATGGACGACTAAATTGTGGTATATGGACGACTAATTTGTGTTATATGGACAACTTACTTGTGGTATATTTATGACTAATTTTTTGTCTATGGAAAATATTTTTTTTTCAAATGGTTATATATGAGTGACAAAATTGTGGTAACGCCAGCTACTTTATTGTGATATAATAATGTTGTGAAATGATGTTATTGTAGTGATTCAATGTCTCATTTAAATCTTACTAAAGGGAGATAATTGGTTTTTTCTACAGCTATACATGTTTACTAACTGGGTTATGGGACTTACAAGTGAAATTGTATGCGCCCATGTAAGTAAATACATTGTGAAATGTTCGTTAATAAATGGTGATATTTTGGTGATAAAGATTGTATATAAGAAAGAACACAGTAGTTAGTTAATGATTAAATTGTGGTATGTGGTTGGCAGATGTAGAAATATAAGTGTGAATAAATCATTGGGTGTGATGAAACAAAGTAACACTGGTGTATAAATTGTTGTATGTTTTCATGTCTAAGTTATGTGACACGAGTCCCTGGATGTTGAACCTGTGTGAGACATAATTTTTTCACCTGACCTATGGCTGATAGAAGCGGTGTATAAACTTGAACTACTTCAAAAGAAAGTATGTGTGTATGCTACCTGAGCAAATCTCACGTGACAGTTACCTGGCCCACATATCCATACGTCCAGCCGACCATGAAGAGTTTAGAATTCCTTGGCCTATATGTCAAGATGACAACAGAGGGGTTTCCGAGGAATGTGTCATTTAATATGCTCTTGTTCACCTACGTGAAAAGAAACAACATGTTTTCAATATCGTTTTGCCTGTTATTGTTATTTACATATACTGCTACTGCGACTTGTTAAAATTTCAGAGAAGACATTTTTGGTACATTACCGTGTAATGACCTCACAGAAATATACTTACATCCATTATCTGAATACTTTCTAAACCTCTTCATTTTCTCACATTCATATCGCAAACAGACACCAACTTGACGACAACACGCTTTAAATGTTGTAATACAGTATAAAACACATTGCTTGGGTCCAGCAACACGCTTTGAATGTTGTGATACAATATAAAACACCTCGCTTGGTCCCAGGAACACACTTTAAATGTTGTGATACAGTATAAAACACCTCGCTTGGGAACATAAACACGCAGATATCACTCTCCATGCTCTATTCTAAGCCAGTCGTGCACAACATCCATGTGCACAACATCCATGTTCCCTTGCCTTCAGTCGCCTAACTCAGCCGGACCTCACTAAAGATAGCAACACGCGGTGACCTCTGTCCAGGCCACGTCTAACATCCATTATGTTTGTCATGTTGTCTAGTCGTCAAAAGGCTTAATACTTCAAACGTCCTTTATATTTTATTTTTTAAGGGCAACAATCGGACATCCAACCACAATTTTTTAAAAGTTTTGTCTCCCTTGTTAAAAAAAAATGTGTGAAGTGACGTTCTCTGTGTGAAATATTTTCCTTCGTAAAGATGTCTTCACAAGCGATGAGCATTTGATTTATTTTTTTTTAGAGGGGATAATTTTATTATTAATATTTAGTGATTATTTACATTGTGAGCAGATCAGGGTTTTTTTATTGAAAGGCGTGATCTTTTCTTATTTAATCCAAAAAAAGATTTTTTTTAAAAAATATGTTACAGATTCATCGTCATGTGTCCTTTTAATTCCTCGAAAGACTTCTGGGGCCAGGGGATGTGAGTGTCCGCACCACAATGAGTGACACTATCATCAAGGATGACACCAACGTGTAAAATTATATGTTCCTTGGCATTTAACACAGGCACCTGTGTGGAAACGTCGTCATTAAGTGACGCCCCGCCCTACTGCACTGGGTGATACGAACTCTAATGACGCCCTTGAGGTTCATTGCTCTGTGTGCAAGATAATAATGAACTCATGGCAAAGTTTGAACTATACATAGTTACACAATTAGTAATAAGTCCACGAGATGAGTCAGGTTACCACTCATTTAGTTGTTTTTTTTTTAAAATTATCATGTGTGAAGAACCCTTTTTTGGTAGCCAAGAAAACTTGGCGCCAAATTCGTGTCAACAAACCTCCCGATCTGTTAGTTTCTCTCTCTGTTGATGTCATGACCTGGTGAGCTTGGGAGGGGGGGTGTGACACAGAGGTTTATGGGACTTGACCTGGTGTAAATGTAGCACGGGTTGGAAAGGGGGTGTAGCGGCGGATCAAACTGATCTATATGTACGACCTACGTCCATATAATGGCTACACATGCTAACATTCAACATATCGATACCCCACTGATATTTTGTTAATTTCATCAACGTTCTTCTTTATACGCGTCCACTAGGCTTTTTTCGTACAAAATGTAAGGTCATTGACCTTTGTTTGGGCTAATTGTTCAGTGGGGAAATAAATACATAATTTTTATTTGCTGAGACTGAGACATTTTTTAATTCTCACTTTCATTGATAAAAAAATTTCCAGTGATGTATATTTCAAAGTGAAATTGAAATGAAATTATCATACTAAAATTTAAGGGGCACGGTGGTTGAGTGGCAGCGCGCTCGACCAGCGTACTGATGGTCACGGGTTCGAATCCATGAGAAGGAAAAGATTCGTTCCCGGGCCTAGGCGTCCCTGAGCCACCCAGCTCCGAATGGGTTCCTAACAATAGTTAGGCGGCTGGGTAATGCCTGGAATCCTCATAGCCGCGGACGGCGAACGCTGCGTCACTTGCCAACAGATCCCCATGGTCTGTGGACGCAATTATCCTCTGGATGAAAGGAGCGTCTGTATATCTAAGATAAGACAAGATAAATTAATTGAAATATCTGATTAATTATGTAGATACTATTTACCTGATTATGTAAATACATTTCATGAAACATGTATTTATAACTCTTCAATAAACATGTTTTTTTTTATAAAATGTTTGTGATAAAAACTCTCTAAATATAATGTTTACCTATAAATTGTTAGTGGTAAGAATTCTCTAAGAAAAAATGTTATTTTGATATTTGTTGTGATAAGAACTCTCTAATCAAAATGGTTATCCTGTGTTTTGAAAATCAAATACCTGATTTCGGCGTCAATTTTTTTTTTTTTTTTTTTTTTTTAAAATAGCGATAGAAATACGCAGAAATAACTATTGGTATCTATCTCAGTCTATCAGTCTAGAAAAACGAACATCAACATTCATCCACTTAAAGTTAAAGGGAGAAAACCTTGAAAAATAAAGATTCTAGCTACACGTACGATTGTCTACTTTTGAATTAAAAGAAATAGCGGGTGACCCGTCAAAACGGCCCCTGACAAAACGACCCCTGACAAAACGACCCCTGACAAAACGACCCCTGACAAATAGCCCCTGTCGAAATGACCGCGGCCAAATCGGCCCTGGACAATTTTTTTTACCTTCTTCTTTTTTTTTTCTAACAAAATATGTAGATCTATTTACTTTTTTGTTGCATTATTAACTTTGTTCAGCTTTTTCACCTTTTAGGAAAGTGTTCAAATTGTACAATTACTTTTTGTGATGTTGAAATATTATTTCTTCTCAATACACAATTGCGACTTGCTGCCATATAGAGTAACCTTTATTAAATCATTTCTTGCCATGCAACTATTATTGCTTCCTGTGAACTAAATAAAACTGACATCGGTGAATAATAATAGAAATATAATATCTGAGAAGATTTATATTGCATTACCATTTATTACTCTAGTAACAATTTGCCTGTGGCCGTTTTGACCGGGGCCGATTTGACAAGGGTAGTTTTGACAGGGGCCGTTTTGACAGGGGCCGATTTGACAGGGGCATTTTTGGCCGGTGCCTTTTAGACAGGGGCAGTTTTGACAGGGGCCGTGTTGACAGCGGCAGTTTTGACGGTGACTTTTACACAGGGGCAGTTTTGACAGGGGCAGTTTTGACAGGGGCCGTTTTGACAGGGGCCGTTTTGTTGGGGAACCAAAATTACGATTTTAAATTTCCCTTCACAGAAAAATAATAGCGCTCCTCTGAGGTGAAAATACCGGGCTGAAAATAATTCTGTTCTCTGACAATCATATAAACCAGCTTTTAACAAAAGATGCCGGGTGGTAATGACACGCTAGCTGATAATAAAGGACGCTAGCTGGTAATAAAAGACGCTAGCTCGTAATAAGGGACGCTAGCTGGAAATAAAAGATGCTAGCTGGTAATAAAAGACGCTAGCTGGTAATAAAGGACGCTAGCTGGTAATGAAGGATGCTAGCTGGTAATAAAAGACGCTAGCTGGTAATAAAGGACACTAGCTGGTAATAAAAGACGCTAGCTGGTAATAAAAGACGCTAGCTGGTAATAAAAGATGCTAGCTGGTTATAAAAGACGCTAGCTGGTAATAAAAGACGCTAGCTGGTAATAAAAGACGCTAGCTGGTAATAAAAGACGCCAGCTGGTAATAAAGGACGCTAGCTGGTAATAAAAGACGCTAGCTGGAAATAAAAGACGCTAGCTGGTAATAAAAGACGCTAGCTGGTAATAAAAGACGCTAGCTGGTAATAAAGGACGCTAGCTGGTAATAAAAGACGCTTGCTGGTAATAAAGGACGCTAGCTGGTAATAAAGGACGCTAGCTGGTAATAAAGGACGCTAGCTGGTAATAAAGGACGCTAGCTGATAATAAAGGACGCTAGCTGGTAATAAAGGACGCTAGCTGGTAATAAAGGACGCTAGCTGGTAATAAAGGACGCTAATAAAGGACGCTAGCTGGTAATAAAGGACGCTAGCTGGTAATAAAGGACGCTAGCTGGTAATAAAGGACGCTAGCTGGTAATAAAAGACGCCTATTTCTAGTGAAATTCAATGTAATGATGATATGAGATTGTAAGAAAAATAAAACGTTTCATCAATAAACGAAATTAACCTTTCAAATTCAAAATTAAATTTATTTAAATAACATATGTCTTATGAATTTTAACTGAATACTAAAATTTATATAAAGACATTTTTGCTATATGATTAACAGTTTAGGATGTATATATATGAGGGGGTGATTGCGGTGGGGTTAAGGAACTGAACCCATAGATATGAGAACATAATTCAAAATAAAGAACCGATGATACATTTTACTCGTTTTTGCAGTCATGGTTACCTATCCCTTTAAACAGCATTTTTTTTTTTTGGTATTCGATAAAGGTGAATTCAATACCTTAATCTGCTCCACTCTAAATTAATCTGTTTATAAACGCATCGAAGACGTCAAAAAGACGTTTGACAGAGATATAAAAATAATAAACCTGTGTATAAACACACAAACATGTGTTGTTATTTTCTTTCAATCAGCCCACAGTCGGACCAATCTCTCTAGTCAATTATCTGCTCTTTTGATGCCACCACTCAATCGATGAGCATGCATATCTCTGCCTTTGAATCTATGATCAATCGATGGCCAGGAGTAGCCTCCCCCTCCAACCAAACCCCCACCCCCCGAGTTCATTCCCCCCCCCTCTCAGCACCAGGCTGAGAAACAAAAGAATCTTCATCAGTACGTCACAATCGCCACGCATGACCGCTGGAGCGAGACCGCCCACCCCACCCCCCTCTCCACATACTGCTCAGTTCACAAAAGAGGATTTCACGGTGCGACGTTTTAAAAAAATGGCGACGAAACGACGCTGCTTTCATGTTCCAAGTCCCAACACAGAATCAATTCTCAGTTTCATTCACGAAATTTTCATAAGAATGGACCCAATAATAATGAATAGATAAGAACTAAAACTGCACGCCAAATTTAATAATGGACTCTTGTTTCTGAAGCCAGGCATGGACGTGTCCTATTGTAAGGCATGCGGTAAATAATTCGTAGCAAGCTTACAACGTGGAGAGTCAGGGTAATTCGATTACTGAAACAAGAATACCTGTCACAGAGCCCTGCAGAGTCAAGACAAATACCTGTCACGGGGCCCTGCAGAGTCAAGACAAATACCTGTAAATTGGACTACATCACCGGGTTTTACAATCTGAATTGTTAGCCTCAAAGAAAATGGCAAGGCCTGTTAACTTAGAAGGCCGCATTCCGGCATTAAAAAAAAAACAACAATTCGTAAAAGAAAAAAATGCTGAACATGCTTCAGTAGGTCCCTTTAGCCCAAGAACTAAAACGATATCCGATCAAAGAATTAGAAGAAACAATCATCACTAGGTCCAGTCATCAATAGGTCCAGTCATCAATAGGTCCAGTCATCAGTCATCACTAGGTCCAGTCATCAGTAGGTCCAGTCATCACTAGGTCCAGTCATCACTAGGTCCAGTCATCACTAGGTCCAGTCATCACTAGGTCCAGTCATCACTAGGTCCAGACATCAGTAGGTCCATTGCATTCTTCTACAGACAAAAGGAATCGTAAATTATGAATGTGGCTTTTATGTATGAAATGAATCTTTCGATTGCTCATTATTTTGCCTTTTTGATGGGCGTAATCTTTATTTATGGGTAAATTGATTAGACTTTTTCTTAATAATATTAGACTTGAAAAGGATTTATTATCCATCTTGAATTAATTTAAAATATAATTTGAGCAGGTACTTATCATTCCCAAAAATAGTATCAACATCAGTCCCAAGACCGTTGCAACACTTACCTTCCTTGAGCGGCTGCCAGTAATCCATTCAACTTCAGCCCTGTCAAATCTTTCATGTAGTCAAGCCAAATTTTTTCCCCCTTTCACAGGGCCTTGAAGAATAACTGACGTCAGGCTGGCATGTCGCAGAACCTTATCGTACGATGCCAACTTGCGTCTTTTAATTGTCACTCTAATGGTTTCTGGACCAGCGAAGTTGATGTTAATCTGTTCCAGACGTACTCATTGGTCTCGTGCTCTAGATAAGAGATCTGGATAATTTTTCTTATGCATTTGTCTTCAAGTGCCATTGATGTGCTTTAAATTGTCAGAGCATTTCTTCGTTACTTTTCTGATAGATTTCATAAAACGGTTGAATTATTCCATCAATCAAGTGACGAAAATGATATTAAACCACAAGCTAAACATGATCAAATAGTTATTTGTACGTTTCTAAAGTTTTTTGCAGATGTGCTTGTCTAAAAAAGACATCTATGCTATTTAGAAGCTTTCTCAAGAGAATTGAACGCCGAGGCTTGTTTGCACATATTTCTGTGTTCAGATTTTTAACAAATATTCCGTTGTTGAGATTTTAGCACATATGCATCTGTAAAGCTACTTTGCTCATATGCGACCGTGAAGCTCATAGCACAAACAGTAGCCTAAAGTTGCTAATATATTTATATCATGAATTTTTTTTTAAAGATGCATCATGGCTTTGGGACGCTAAAAGAAATCCTTGTCATTGTGGATTGAGTTTGTCTCATCATAAACCTGTTTAGCGTATATGTAACTTTGAACTGCATCTAAAGACGTTTGGCCTACTGCCTTTGATACCAATGTAATATTAAGTTTTCAAATGTTTATGATTTAAGTAAAGTTAACTCCAGATTATCCCACGTAATAACTTCCACTCATCAAATCAAACACACTGAGCTTCAGCCACTATTTTATTTACGCCATCTGCTTCAAAATCATAAAACAAACCAAAAATCAGACCTCGTTGACATTTTATTTCCCTTAAGATTCATTTCTACACATTAACGGTCAAATAAGATATCTTCCTTTGCCAAATATGTTTGTGCTGATTCACTCTTCTTTTTTGTGTTTTACACTGAAACACATACCCGATTTCTTACTATAATATCAGGTCATGCATAGCAAAAAGTACTTTTTCCTGTTCTCACTTTTGTTCAAACAAACAACCTCGACATTCAAGTTCTCCTCCTAATTACCGCTGTCTCTTTCAACAATCTAATGTGCACTGTGGTTAGCCACCCCAATCCTGCACCACCCTAGCTTGCCAACCATAAACTAATTGGCATAAGCTGACAAAAGTCAATCGTCAAGCTTATTTCCACTCGTCTTGTGCTTGTTATGCTGTAGCGATGTAATGATCGAAAAGATAGTGGGGAATGAACGGGCACAAACACACAAAAAATTAAAAATTAAAAAAGTAATGTCTTAGCTGAGGATTGAACCTGCGACCTCCGCGTGTTAGGCGAATGTTATAACCAATACACGACGATTTTCATGTTATTTTGTTGTTCTGAAAGAACATAGTAATTGACCTCCGTTCAATAAATTGATTGGTCGGTGGGGTCAGACAGCTTGCTGCTTGGTGCCCGACGTGGTTGGACCATGATGAGAATTATATAGAGAGATTTTTGCTGTCCATGACATATTTTTGTGTGGATATCAATTTACATTGTTGCTGTCCATGTCATTTTTATCTGTTGATATCAATTGACATTGTTGCTGTCCATGACATTTTTATCTGTTGATATCAACTGACATTGTTGCTGTCCTTGTCATTTTTATCTGTTGATATCAACTGACATTGTTGCTGTCCATGTCATTTTTATCTGTTGATATCAACTGACATTGTTGCTGTCCATGTCATTTTTATCTGTTGATATCAATTGACATTGTTGCTGTCCATGACATTTTTATCTGTTGATATCAACTGACATTGTTGATGTCCATGACATTTTTATCTGTTGATATCAACTGACATTGTTGCTGTCCATGTCATTTTTATCTGTTGATATCAATTGACATTGTTGCTGTCCATGACATTTTTATCTGTTGATATCAATTAACATTGCCTCGGTCCGTGATATGTGTTTTTGTGGATATCAATTGGCATTGTGGCTGTGTATGAAATGTGTTTCTGGAGATGTCAATTGACATTATTGCTGTCCATGATATGTGTTTGTGTTGATATCAATTGGCATTGTGGCTGTCTATGAAATGTATTTCTGGAGATGTCAATTGACATTATTGCTGTCCATGATATGTGTTTGTGTGGATATCAATTGGCATTGTGGCTGTGTATGAAATGTGTTTCTGGAGATGTCAATTGACATTATTGCTGTCCATGATATGTGTTTGTGTGGATATCAATTGGCATTGTTGCTGTCTATGAAATGTGTTTCTGGAGATGTCAATTGACATTATTGCTGTCCATGATATGTGTTTGTGTGGATATCAATTGGCATTATGGCTGTCTATGAAATGTGTTTCTGGAGATGTCAATTGACATTATTGCTGTCCGTGATATGTGTTTGTGATATCAAGTGGCATTGTGGCTGTCCATGATATATGTTTGATCCAAAATTCAAATTTGAATTCCAAGCCATGAGAACTTGACGTATCTGTTGGGCAAATGACCATAAATATTTTATCGGCATGAACTAATAATTTACAGCAGGTGACTACAGACAATTGTCGTGTCCATTAAAAACAATTATTATAGAGGTTGTATTCATCCTCATATTAACAGGCATACTATGTGACATAAACTCGAGTCGTGTCTAAGAATGTTGTTTTCATTTATTATTATGTCAACTGTTGGAATATCTCCTATTTCCATCGCTCAGGTCTACAACGTGCCCCATTTCCTATAAATGCAAATTTTGCAGCGATGACTTGCTTAAATGTTTTAAGTGTGTAGTAATATGCCAATTGTTTTGCATGTAGTAATTTATCATTTTGTGCATGGGTAGTGCGCTGTGCCATTTGTATTTAGTGTGTATGTAGTTTTGGGCCATTCTTTTCAAATAATACTGTGCCTTTCGTTTGTGTGTATCACTTTGAATATGTTTAGGCGTTCTGCTGTGTATAATTAGTTATAGTTCAGTCCAGAGCATCTTTCGTTACCAAAGATTAAATGCGGTTATTGACTCGTGTAAAAATGTGTGTCCGTTCTCAAGTTGAAACATTCGAATCTGTATAATTTATCATTTATTTGGCTGTGTATCAATGCATCATTTTCTTTGAATTTAGTAAGTGTTATTTGATGTTATTTTTTAAAATACAAATTTATCTGAATTTTGTTCTGTTAAGTGCCGACTATTATTTATATAGGCATAAAATAACAACCAATGTTGAGATGAAGAAGTCAATATTTGAGTTTTTTGGCAAAGTTTGTCAAACAAAAGACGAGACTTATGGTGAGGACATAGTAAGTAATTTGCACACTTATCCACCGTTATACCCAATTCTATGACTTGACACATTGCGCTTAACCAAATAATTTAACAACTTGATATCATACGTCATCACACTAAACACTTCATTGCGTGCAAACGTCTGATGTGTTAGTCTAGGTACGGGAAAAATAACTTTCTGGTATTTAATATTAATTTTATGTAAAATATTTTAATTAAAGCAAAGTTTAAATAAAAAAAAGGAAAGACAAAATGACCTGTGATCAAATTTTCCATTTGAACTTACATTTAAATTTTTTTTTAAAAATCCCCGTGGCGTCAAAATACTTTCAATATTTCTTGTTCCTAAATATAACCGATACTTGATCTACCAATACTATTTCCAATATTTCTTGTTCCTAAATATAACCGATACTTGATCTACCAATACGATTTCCAATATTTCTTGTTCCTAAATATAACCGATACTTGATCTACGAATACTATTTTTCCAAAGTACTACTTTACTAGAGTAGAGAACTAATTTCTTTTTTAAAAACTGCTTTAAAAAGCACTCTTCACAGAATAATATTAACTTTATAGGATTGCTTGAATAGATATGAAACTTGCGGCTAATGGATTGGTCGATTGCTTGAATAGATATGAAACTTACGGCTAATGGATTGTTCGATTGCTTGAATAGATATGAAACTTGCGACTAATGGATTGGTCGATTGCTTGAATAGATATGAAACTTACGGCTAATGGATTGGTCGATTGCTTGAATAGATATGAAACGTACGGCTAATGGATTGTTCAAATTCTTGCAGAATGGAAATTTATCTTACAGGACAAAAATATCGAATTTGATTCAATTATCAATGAAAAAAAAACAGCTTGGATCAAATACGATAAAAATAGATTATAACAAACACAATCAAATAAACAAAAAACAATTATTTTAACCCAAATAAATGGATTTATTGAAAAGTTTCTACATTGGAGGACTACTACGTTTTAGTCATGGCAATGAGAAAAAAAGTTTTCAAGTCAACAATGTAGTTTCGATAAGTAATTGGCTGTGTCATTTAAGAATATTTATTTATATAAGTAGCACTATCACACCATCCAAGCAATGCAATCAAATGCATCAAAAAGTACAGTAAAAACAGTCAAGGCTAATAAATACTTTGACTGAGATTAGATGCAGGAGACGACTTCAGTGTTTGTCTTATATGACGCCTAGAGAAACTTTGTAAGTTTGTTTTTTAAAGATGATTCAAAAGGAGAGATCTAGATAGCAGAAACTTGCAAGAAAACCGGTAAGAAATAGTTTGAAAGCCTGATTGATAAACATAAAGTATTTAGCTTTTTTTTTCTTTTATTTCTCTTTTGTAGAATAGTTTTTTCTTGGGTCCTGAAATAAATTGACAGTTAATCTGAGGATTTATACTTTCAGTTTGTCACTCACTCAGAAATAAAATTGTCAAAGATTTACATACAAAGTTTCAAATTAAAATTTACGTGAGCATAAAATTAAAAGGTATTTTATTCAAACTGTTGAAAATGACTCAAAAAAAAATATTTAAAAAATTATATATATTTTTTTGTTCATTTATTCCAGAAACCGTAATAAATTAGGAGGCCATGTTGCTAAAGCGCAGTAACTCCTCCGGAACTTTATGCAGATCATTTTTCAGGAATTGGTCTGAAGAGTTCCTCTGTTGTTATGACGTCATCACCTGCAGATTTTAGCATTTAAAGGCTTCATTATAGGTTAAATAAATGAAAAGATTATTTGATTAGTGATTTTTTTTTTTCAAAAATAGAATTTTCCAAATGAAAGTAATTTTAATTGAAATAGTCTGGTATCAGTTTTCAGAAAATATTTATAATTCAGTAAACTGTCAAAATGACTTCATCTTTCTAAATGTTTATTTTTTTAGATTTTGAAGAAAAAAAGAATGAAAAATATATAACAAATATATACAATGAATTATACATTTATGTTTGTGTGTATATATATATATATACCTTAATTACAAAAAGAATGACATTAATTGCATTGCAAAGGTGTTGTCGAGAGTACCAAAGGTGAAGCATTCGAAGCTTAACTGAGAAAATATCTGAACAATAACTGAGTAGTGTCTCAATGATAATGTCAAAGAACACAGATCGTTCTCGAGATGACTCCCTCAAACATAAGTCGTGATAAATATTTTTCCGTTGTCTAGGACTTTGTTGTTTATTTATAGCCTCCGTTGACCGTTATATCGTAGCTACCGGTCACTCCCACAGAAATAGATCGTTTCCTCGCTCATGTAACAAGGCTAGCCACTGCCATGGTTTGACAAGAATGAAAGAAAAGATAAGAAACAAAAATAGAGATTAGAGAGAACAAAATCTACGAAAACCCGATTCCAAAGAGATAAATCCATTGTTGAATTTTACCTCGGCAGATTACGTGAAACAAAACAACAAGGTTGAAGCACTACATGCAAACAGATAAGCTGGATTTTAAAGGTTAATGGTGGTGGATTAATCCAGTGAATATGCACTAAAGCAAGCTCCATTTATCTCTCCCCCCCCACCCATGCATGCTCTATATCCTTATTCCCTTTCCCTATTTGAAAATATATGTTTGTGTTTTTGACGTCACGAAGAATCATCGGACTTCAGCATCGTTTTAAATTAGTGGAAAAAAAACAAATTTCAAAATAAAATAAAAGGGGAAATTGATGCAAACAATGTCTGTACAAGACGATAGAAAAAGCGACTTTGACAAAATATAAACCATTTAAGTTACGGGTTTAATAAATTAAATGTGAAACAAATGATGCCACCCATTATGATAAAGTTAAGAGACATGGAGGCGGGTAGACGATATCAAAATACTCACCATTAATGTCCACAAATTTCGTGACTAAGGCGCGCGCTAAGTTAGGATGGCTGGTCAGCAGTTGAGTGAACTCTTTGACCGTTAGCAGTGGCCTGTGATGGAAAATAAGGCATTTAAAGGTTGTGTTTGTTTTCTTTTTTAATAAATTGTTTCTTCTATAGAGCTAATACTATACGTGCTAGATTAGCCTCTTGTAGCACTCTGACCTTTAAATAGTCTATCAAATAAAAAAAAAGTCTTCAAATTTATCGTACATTTTTTCTTTGTTTTCAATTTTTTCAAAAATTTCCTGAGACTATACCACAATTTGAACGTCACCGATTCAAAAGAGTGCAGGTGAAATGACTTTCTGCTGTGTCAATTCACACCCAGTAATTTTAGAAGTGATTGCATGTCGACGGCAACCACTTTAGACACAGCATTTTTGAACATTGATTGTACTTTATTTCTAAACATACTTGGTTCTCACGTTCACAAATATAGCAACTATAAAAAAATGAAATGCCCGATCTGCACAAAGTGACCTCATTGATGACACAGGCAAGTTTGTGTCAATAAGTTATTCTGTTGCTGGTGGTCCTATTTGTTTGTTTTTTATTTTTACACCAATACTGCATATTATTATCATTCTATCTACATGTTCCTAATTGTTGTGTTTATTAAGGATAATGTTATGCCTCTGATTGTTTGGGAGTATGGTGAGATAAGGAGGGGGAAATGTGTGATAACTTCACAAGGTCAGTTTTAGAGTAAGGTCAAATGAAGACGTTTGAATGGTCAGTTTGAGGTTATATCATTTTGGGCTCGGTGTACGTTGTGGCGTAAACTCATTTTAGATTGTGATGAGCATTGTAATGTTTGTGTTTGAATGATAAAATTAGACTGGTCACGTGGTGAGTTTGTTGGGACAAGCTTGTGTGTTGGGTTTTACTGAAGCAAGATTTTACCTCTGAATGTTGGTGGGATCTAAGCTGAGTTCACTTCTACATTTATTAATAGATTGAGTTCACTTCTACATTTATTAATAGATTGAGTTCACTTCTACATTTATTAATAGATTGAGTTCACGTCTACATTTATTAATAGATTGAGTTCACTTCTACATTTATTAATAGATTGAATTCACTTCTACATTTATTAATATATTGAGTTCACTTCTACATTTATTAATAGATTGAGTTCACTTCTACATTTATTAATAGATTGAGTTCACTTCTACATTTATTAATAGATTAAAATCACTTCTACATTTATTAATAGATTGAGTTCACTTCTACATTTATTAATAGATTGAGTTCACTTCGACATTTATTGATTGAGTTCACGTCTACATTTATTGAATGATTGAATTCAATTCTACATTTATTGATTGAGTTCATTTCTACATTTATTGATTGAGTTCTCTTCTACATTTATTGATTGAGTTCACTTCTACATTTATTGATGAATTGAGTTCACTTCTACATTTATTGATTGAGTTCACTTCTACATTTATTGATTGAGTTCACTTCTACATTTATTGATTGAGTTCACTTCTACATTTATTGATTGAGTTCATTTCTACATTTATTGATTGAGTTCACTTCTACATTTATTGATTGAGTTCACTTCTACATTTATTGATGGATTGAGTTCACTTCTACATTTATTGATTGAGTTCACTTCTACATTTATTGATTGAGTTCACTTCTACATTTATTGATTGAGTTCACCTCTACATTTATTGATTGAGTTCATTTCTACATTTATTGAATGATTGAGTTTACATCTACAATTAATGATTGAGTTCACTTCTACATTTATTGATTGAGTTCACTTCTACATTGATTGAGTGAGTTCATTTCTATATTTATTGATTGAGATCACTTCTACATTTATTGTTTGAGTTCATTTCTACATTTAATGATTGAGTTCACTTCTACATTTATTGATTGAGTTCACTTCTACATTTATTGATTGATTGAGTTCACTTCTACATTTATTAACAACGATTTCCGGAGTAAAGTTGTAATATTTATATGACTTTACCCCGAACAAGTCTCGCTTGCTGTCAAACTACAAGTTTCAAAGGTCTACAAATCCCCACACTCCGTTACCCACCAACAACCACTCCTTAAAAGAATAAAAAATAATCCGGAGTCTGACGATACTGCTGACGTCACAGGGAGCATAGTCAGCGCTCCGTCGGTATACACCCGAAAAGCGTGCAAATTTATTACTTCCTGTACCCTACGTTAGCAAAATGACCGACACATCATATCGATGTGAGTGAAGGGAGGGGTGGTGGGATGCCTTACAAGAAACCACGTGACGACTGTAAGCGAATTAATCGAAACCCACGTCTCCGACAATTACAAGAAAGGGAGAAACTACAACAATAGTTTGTGAGAGCGTGTGTCATAGGGAGGAGGGGTAGGGTGGGTCGACGCTAAATATCTCGAGACTCGAAAATATCCGCAATCGTCGAATTCGGAAAACCTCGGACTTGACCGCACCGGGGAGCTGAGGTAACCCAGTGCTGAACTAATTTATTGCACGTGTAATAATTCTGCCATGCTATTGTGCGCCTAATGGATCTATTTATAGCATGCAAATGCGACAGGAAGGACCGAAATATCAGTTTGTGTCCGACCCACGGATCACAAGTTTTACACTAATTTGCTCTCAAGAACTCAAGCGAGTAGATCAATAGCAGCAATATAAAAACCAGGATCGTGGACATTCAAGGAACTACTCTTGAGGAAAGTTTGGATTCCATAATTAGCTGAGATTGATCATAAAAATCGTGGTCCGAGTCATAACCTTTGGCGAATATCTACTTTAAAAAAAAAACAACAACTATTATTCCTGCGTTATTTTTTGCTTCTTTGTTATCTTTATTTTTTTCTGTGATGGTCGAAATGGATTAAGTTAAATCGATATAAAGCCAGGCAGAGAATCGTATGTAGAAAACCAGATGTTTAAAATACGATTACTTGGTCTGTCAACTTCGTCAGAATACAGCAAAAGAGAGTACAAACAATTCTGTCATTGAAAGATTAGGACTTAACCCAAACGAAGTCGCATGACATTTGGGACAATACCAATAGTTACAGGTTAAACAGCTTTACTTTTAATTTGCAGGGAAAAAATCACAGACATTCTTTCAAGTTAATATAATTTTAAACATTTACATTCACAGTGATTTTGTCTAAGCAATGTAACAAGAAGACGCAAAATTTTCATCCTTATTTTTCGGGGTTAGGTCGTGATGAGAATGACTTGGTTTTAAAAAATAATTTATTGAATTTTTTTTGTTTTCGAACCTCGAAACTTGATTTGTGAAAATGAAACAACGTTGAAAAGTTTCAGTTATCGACGGTTTTCTTATTGAATGTGACTGGTATCCAGCCCAAAAGTCTTACATTATTACTGAATGTGCCTGGTACACAGCCCAAAAGTCTTATATTATTACTGATTGTGGCTGGTACACAGCCCAAAAGTCTTACATTATTACTGAATGTGTCTGGTACACAGCCCAAAAGTCTTACATTATTACTGAATGTGGCTGGTACACAGCCCAAAAGTCTTACATTATTACTGAATGTGGCTGGTACACAGCCCAAAAGTCTTACATAATAACTGAATGAAGCTGGTACACATCCCCTTATATTAATAGTGAATGTGCCTGGTACACAGCCCCTTATATTAATAGTGAATGTGCCTGGAACACAGCCCCTTATATTAATAGTGAATGTGCCTGGTACACAGCCCCTTATATTAATAGTGAATGTTCCTGGTACACAGCCCCTTATATTAATAGTGAATGTGCCTGGTACACAGCCCCTTATATTAATAGTGAATGTGCCTGGTACACAGCCCCTTATATTAATAGTGGATGTGCCTGGTACACAGCCCCTTATATTAATAGTGGATGTGCCTGGTATACAGTCCCTTATATTAATAGTGGATGTGCCTGGTACACAGCCCCTTATATTAATAGTGAATGTGCCTGGTACACAGCCCCTTATATTAATAGTGAATGTGCCTGGTACACAGCCCCTTATATGCTTACTGAATGTGGCTGGTACACAGCCCCTTATATTAATAGTGGATGTGCCTGGTACACAGCCCCTTATATTAATAGTGAATAAGCCTGGTACACAGCCCCTTATATGCTTAGTGAATGTGCCTGGTACACAGCCCCTTATATGCTTAGTGAATGTGCCTGGTACACATCCCCTTATATGCTTAGTGAATGTGCCTGGTACACAGCCCCTTATATGCTTAGTGAATGTGCCTGGTACACAGCCCCTTATATTAATAGTGAATGTGCCTGGTACACAGCCCCTTATATTAATAGTGAATGTGTCTGGTACACAGCCCCTTATATGCTTAGTGAATGTGCCTGGTACACAGCCGCTTATATGCTTAATGAATGTGCCTGGTACACAGCCCCTTATATGCTTAATGAATGTGTCTGGTACACAGCCCCTTATTTGCTTAGTGAATGTGCCTGGTACACAGCCCCTTATATTAATAGTGAATGTGCCTGGTACACAGCCGCTTATATGCTTAATGAATGTGGCTTGTTCACAGCCCAAAAGTCTTATTTTCTCTTACTTATGTCATGTACACGTTGGGGCTGGGTGAAGCCCTGGGCGACCTTAGAAGATGCCTTAGCCGTCACTGAGACTTGAACCAGATACGAGCTCGTTGATATAGAAAGTAACTGGGATATCCCTGAGAATATCCCCAAAAAACTATCGTAGCTGGGATATCCCTGATCATATCCTTAAAAAACTATCGTAACTGGGATATCCCTTCTTCTTCTTCTGCGTTCTCAAAGCCTTTTTGAAGGAAGATTTAGATCACCAGCCCTATATCCGTGATATATTGCGCTGTGGCTGTCAATTGGCTTAGTCCACCATACAGTTTATCATGGAGGGTAGCTTCCTGAGGCCAAATGGCCGCTCGGGTGTGGAGGTACAGAAGGCAGTTTTGCAGCACATGTTCCGCGTTCTCTGCAGCTGTTCCGCAGGGGCATATTTCGGTTTCTCCAATTCGAAGTTTGTGGAACATGTGCTGCCTAAGTTTGTTGTGGCCTGCCCTTAGCCTGAATATGATGTTCTGAGATTGGCGGGGGAGTTTAAAGAATGCATCATATCCTTAAAAAAAACTATCGTAGCAGAGATATCCCTGAGCATATCCCAAAAGACTATCGATTATAAATTAACTCGGATCTTTAGACAAACATCTTATTGTTAGAAACATCTTGATATTGATGATCGTGTTACCAATTATAAAACAAGTGCCATGCGCCCACTCAAGATATCTTTATCTTACTCACTAGCCAGGGCGCCCACGCCCCCTTCCCCCTCACTTCCGAAACTCTACACCTAACAGAGTTGGACTATTATTTGATTAACACTTCGTTTAGTTGTCTGAACGGGAACTTTCAGCAAAGACCACATCTTGTTTTACGCTCCAAATATTACATGCCACTTATAATTAGTGATTTGATAAAGTAATTAAATTTTTTAAAAGAAACCATCTGTCTTTCTATGTATCCATTAGTCTGTTTGGCATTCCATATATACTTTGAGAGTAATATCAATCTTTCAGAATATGTGTTTTTGTTTTGATAACGAGCTCAAGTGTCATTGATCCTTTGATTTACACTCTGGGGGAATAATTCGCATAATATTAAGGGATTTATTGAAACATTTTCCATAGTCCAAGTTAATTAAACTTTAAAGATTCCTTTTTTTTTTTTTTTTTTTTTTTTTTTTTTATAAATACGAATTGTTGAACTTTGTGAAGTGTACGCAAGGTTTTTGTTTAATAATAATAATAGGGGTTGTATTTTGCGTACCGATGCACACCAAACAATGACGTCGTCATATTGAATATTTTTGCAGCGCTCATCAAAACACGATTTTTCAACTAAACTAACTGCTGTAGACTGTCGTACATCGCTCCTCAGCGTTTCAACTAAACTAACTGCTGTAGACTGTCGTACATCGCATGCGTTATTACAAACATACAGAACCACACCACTGGGTGTTTATATATTATTTATATGATCGGGAATTTGAATGAGATATTTTATTAGCACCCACTTTAGCAAGTATATTTTTTAACTATTGTATTTGTAATATTTTATATATGTAAGGATTATATCCTACGGGTAGATGATGCTCGTTAAAACCTTGGCTGGTAGTTCATCTAGGAGAAGGAAACTCCGAATACAAATCCTCCGCTGCCTTGCGGCTATACCTGCCTTGCGGGAAAGGCTAAGGGAGTAAACCCTGAAAGAAAATCAGGAATTGGAGCACCTACAGGCGGTCTATACATAAGACTTATGTACATACCGGCAGCTCCTGCGACGCCAATGGCAGCCAAGCTGCATCGACGCAAGTCGTTCCCTTGGTTACACCATTGACGTGGAGAGGGGGGATATGCTGTATGGGCAGCAGCTAATTCTCCATATTACCCGCCCAGGCTTGCATCACCTCTGGAGAGGACACTCCAGCGTCGCCGCAAGGTGTCGACAAAACACGGGAAGCAGCAGTTACCGGTTATAAGCCAAAGCTCAATTGACGTAGAGCTAGGCGCCAGGGGCTGCTTCCGACGGTGGGAGAGACTACCAATGTCTCACTGGACAGCTACCGCCCGCCTCAAACTGGGCAGCCCCCAGTCAAATAGGTGCTATCCCGTCATGGCCTGCCTTCTCCACTGGGTGCGTGGAGATTAGAGTACCACTCAACAAGTGGGCCACTAAGCCCTGCACCAAGAAATACAAAAAAGAAAAAGAAGACCCCAGCTCTTCGAATCGCTAGCTGGAACGTGAGGACTATGTGTCCCGGCATCACTGATGATCTGCAGTCCATAAACGACACACGGAAGACAGGAATAATCGATAGAGAACTTAAAAGGCTAAAGATTGACATAGCATGCCTTCAGGAGACCAGGCTCCCAGACAACGGTTCACTCAAAGAGGCCAATTACACCTTCTTCTGGCAAGGCAGACCGAAAGACGAACCTAGACAGCATGGTGTGGGTTTCGCTGTTAAAAACACTCTTCTACCATCCATTGAACCACCGTCATCAGGCACGGAGAGGATCCTCACTCTAAGACTCAGAACAACTGCGGGCCCAGCAAACATTCTTAGTGTGTATGCCCCAACACTCTATTCAACTCCGGAAGAGAAGGACCAGTTCTATGGAGCGTTAGACCAGGCAATAGCCGGCATCCACAAAGACGAGGCAATCTATCTCCTAGGAGATTTCAATGCTAGAGTGGGGAGCGACCACGAAGCCTGGCCCACCTGCCTTGGACTATTTGGAAGAGGAAAGTTAAATGAAAATGGACAAAGGCTTCTGGAATTGTGCTGCTCACGAGGCTTGTGTGTGACCAACACTTTCTTCAAGTGCAAGGATATACATCAAGTATCTTGGAGACACCCTCGATCCCACCAATGGCACCAGCTGGACCTCATTATCACCAGGCGTGCACAACTAGCTAGCGTCCTACTCACTCGCAGCTATCACAGTGCCGACTGTGACACGGATCATTCCCTTGTCGCCAGCAAAGTACGAATAATGAGGAAAAACTCGTACCACACAAAGAAAAAGGGAAGTCCACGCATCAATACCTCCTGCATGAAAGACCCTGCGATAGCGCAGCTGTTCAAAGACAAGGTGAAGGAAAGTCTCTCAAAGATGTCCCCATGCGTCACCATTGACTCCAAATGGACGCAACTGAGAGACACAATCTATACATCCGCAATACAAGCCTTTGGCAAAAAATCTCACAAAAACACGGACTGGTTTGATGAACATTGGGACGAGATGAAACCCGTCACTGAAGCAAAAAGGAAAGCTCTTATGGCTTACAAGGAAAAGCCTACACCTGACAATTTGCATGCTTTAAAAACAGCTAAGTCACTTGCCCAAAAGGTTGCACGTAAATGTGTCAATACCTACTGGCTTAAGCTCTGTTCCAGTATACAATCAGCTGCAGACATGGGCAATGCAAAAGTCATGTACGAAAACATCAAAAAGGCAACGGGCCCCTTGACGTCAAAAGCTGCTCCCCTAAAGTCCAAAAATGGAGAAATTATTCAAGACCAGGCAGCACAGCTAAAACGGTGGGTTGAGCATTATCTGGAATTGTATTCAACAGTTACCACAGTCTCCAGCACCGCTCTAGATGACATCCCAGATATGCCACTCATGGAAGAACTTGATGTCGTGCCCACACAGGAAGAGCTGAGCAAAGCAATTGACAGTCTAGCTTGTGGAAAAGCGCCTGGGAATGATGGAATACCACCAGAGGTTCTAAAGAGTGGCAAGACAGCTTTACTCCAACCATTGCACGAGATTCTGTCCCTCTGCTGGGAACAGGGCTACATCCCCCAAGACCTAAAGGATGCAAATATAGTGACACTATATAAAAACAAAGGTGATAGGAGTGATTGCAATAATTATCGCGGCATTTCACTCCTTAGTATTGTAGGAAAGACCTTTGCCCGCGTTATACTAAAACGTTTACAAAGCCTAGCATCCCGCGTCTATCCAGAATCTCAGTGTGGTTTCCGGTCCGGTCGGTCTACCATAGACATGGTGTTCTCCATACGACAGCTCCAGGAAAAATGCAGAGAGCAGCAGATGCCACTATACATTGCATTTGTGGACCTTACAAAAGCCTTCGACTTAGTCAGTCGCAACGGGCTATTCCAAATACTGGCAAAAATTGGATGTCCCCCTCACCTACTTGCCATCATCAGACAGTTCCATGAAAATATGCTTGGCACAGTACAGTTCGATGGAGCTAAGTCAGAGGCCTTCCCTGTCAGCAGCGGAGTTAAACAAGGTTGTGTACTCGCACCAACACTCTTCGCAATATTCTTCTCTGTACTTCTTCGATACGCATTCAAGGATAGCAGTGAGGGAATCTGGTTACATACCAGAGCTGATGGAGGACTTTTCAACACTGCCCGCCTCCGAGCCAAGACCAAAACGACGGATGTCCTAATTCGAGAGCTACTATTTGCGGATGATGCGGCACTAACAGCACATACAGAATCTGGTTTGCAACAACTCGTGTCAAGCTTCTCCAATGCCTGCAAAGAATTTGGTCTGCAAATCAGCTTGAAAAAGACAAACATCATGGCCCAAGACACTCGACCTCCTCCTACCATAAATATCGATAATGAAAACTTGGAGGTTGTGGACAGCTTCACCTACTTGGGATCCAAGGTCTCCAATACACTGTCCATTGAAGAAGAAATAAACAGCAGAATTGGCAAGGCAGCCGCAACAATGGCTAAACTAAATAAGCGGGTCTGGCAAAACACCAAGCTAACGGAGAAAACCAAACTGTGCGTCTATCGAGCCTGTGTCATCAGTACACTACTATATGGGAGCGAGACATGGACCACTTATACATCACAAGAGCGTAAGCTTAACAGCTTCCATTTGAGATGCTTGCGCCACATCCTTGGTATTAAATGGCAAGAAAAAGTGCCTAATAGTGAGGTACTAACGCGTGCCAATACCCAAAGCATGTTCTCAATTCTTAGTGAAAGACGCCTGAGGTGGCTAGGACATGTCAAAAGAATGAGCCCCGGCCGCATCCCGAAGGATCTCCTATATGGTGAACTTGCTTCAGGAAAGAGGAAAACAGGTCGCCCACGCTTGCGATTTAAAGATGTCTGTCAAAGGGACATGAAAGCAGCCAAAATACATACAAGTGACTGGGAGTGTAAGGCAGAAGACCGATCTACGTGGCGCACAGTTGTCAAAGAGGGCGTCATAGTAGCCGAGGAGCGAAGAATGGAGGAGGCTGCAGACAGAAGAGCTAGGAGAAAGGCCAAAACATTTGGAAGCACAGAACTCGTGTGTAAAAACTGTGGCAAAGACTGTCACTCAAGGATAGGACTGCACAGTCACTCGAGGAAATGCAACCCAACCCAACGGTGATGCACTATCGTCTCGCGAGGCGGAAGGATGCCGGATTAAAGATTCCTTTTTATAGAAACTTGACAATGATCAAAACAGCTGATCACATGAATTTGTTTATCGAAGTTCAATAAAAATGAGAACATAATTTCTAAAAATTTATTCCAAAAAGAAAATTTTACTTTTCAAGGTTTAGACTTATTAATATCGTTATAATTAGACAAAAAAATAAATATTTTTTATTTTGTTTGTTTTAATTTAGGAAAATTATTCCATTTTTGCTACAGTTATTTGTGATTACTTCCTGTCCTAAGTAGACATGGTTTCTATTTGCCTTCGTCAACAAATTTTGTCTTTATTTCATTGCTGTTGACACCAATTGTTAACTTTCATTTTTTTAAAGGACTTTTTTTATGTATTGCCCGCCCTTCGTCCAGGGTTTTTCTAGCAAGAGTTTGTCTTTTTATTTTAATTAGCAAGTAACTCACACTTATAAATGGAATGAATACTTCAAGTGGATGAATCCGAGACGGTTTGAGTAACACAAATTAATAATTGTCCCCACACCGCCATAATAGCCACTTCATCAAAACTTTCTGGGGGTTTTCTTGCTCGATTAAGTTTCCTATAAGAATTGCTTCTTTAAAACAAAGTCCTGGCTAATTGCTGATATGAGTTTCATATTTACCCCAAAATTATTGTTTTCTCCCCACACTAAGATCCAATTACTATCATAAACTTTTGTGTATCTTCATAAATGTAAAACCACGTTTTACAAGAAAAAATCGAAACAGAAAAATACAATTAAAGAAAGAAAGAAAAAAATCAAAGCAGTAACAAACTTTTTTTTTAAAAATGCAAAACCTTAACTGGATTTGCCAATGAAAATAATGACTAATAATAATAGGGTAATAATGTTGTACATTAGGAGATGGTTATGTCGCTGGTCATGAGAACAAGATAATGGCGGTGTGATAATCGTGCGTCGAGATAAACGATCATTAAAATTCCTGCAATACATTAAAATGTGACAGATATTTCTTTAAATATATTCAGTTCTTACTTATAAATATGAGCTAATTATTCTTTGTGATTTTAAATGATTTGGAGATAAAATGATTTCACTTTTGGTTTCCTCTCTTAAAGAATGTGTTGACTCAGTTAACAGAGCAAAATGATTGATAGAATAAGTAAAAGACATTTGCGTTTAGACTTTGTTCAGTTCAACAATAAAACAATAAAATATTGCTTTCAATAAAGTGCTATTGTCATAAATTGTAACTTTTTAAATTTACGTAAACCCCGCCATAACCATATTATGTAAAATTTATATAACACTAATCTATTACTAAAGCCTAATTTATAAATACATTCACAAAGAAAGCTAGCCATTACTAACTTATAACAAAACAAACCTAAGCATAAATAATATCAAACATACTTATAAATAAATAATAACAAAATAACCCATCATTAATCTATAACTAGCCTAAACATCTATAACTCATAACAAACCTACCCATCACAAACATATAACAAACCTACCTATCACAAACAAATAACAAACCTACCCATCACTAACATATAACAAACCTACCCATCACAAACATATAACAAAGCTACCCATCACAAACAAATAACAAACCTACCAATCACTAACGTATAACAAACCTACCCATCACTAACGTATAACAAACCTACCTATCACAAACATATAACAAACCTACTCATCACAAACATATTACAAACCTACCCATCACTAACATATAACAAACCTACCCATCACTAACATATAACAAACCTACCCATCACAAACATATAACAAAGCTACCCATCACAAACATATAACAAACCTACCAATCACTAGCGTATAACAAACCTACCCACCACTAACGTATAACAAACCTACCTATCACAAACATATAACAAACCTACTCATCACAAACATATAACAAACCTACCCATCACTAACATGTAACAAACCTACCCATCACTAACATATAACAAACCTACCCAGTAACCTATCACTAACTTATAACAAACCTACCCATCACTAACATATAACAAACCTACCCATCACTAACATAAACCTACCCATCACAAATATATAACAAACCTACTCTCACAAACATATAACAAACCTACCCATCACTAACATATAACAAACCTACCCAGTAACCCATCACTAACATATATCACAAACCTACCCATCACTAACAAAAACAAACCTACCCATCACAAACTTCTAACAAACCTACCCATCACAAACTTCTAACAAACCTACCCATCACAAACTTCTAACAAACCTACCCATCACTAACATATAACAAACCTACCCAGTAACCCATCACTAACTTATAACAAACCTACCCATCACTAACTTATAACAAACCTACCCAGTAACCCATCACTAACTTATAACAAACCTACCCATCACAAACTTCTAACAAACCTACCCATCACTAACTTTTAACAAACCTACCCCTCACTAACATATAACAAACCTACCCAGTAACCCATCACTAACTTATAACAAACCTACCCATCACTAACTTATAACAAACCTACCCATCACTAACATATAACAAACCTACCCATCACTAATACCCAGTGAAGATATCAACTCATCAAGTGTCAGTGTTGGAAGCTCCTCATTGGTTGGCAGGTATCCTCTTTTGCCGTAACCATGGGCGACGCGTGACGCAGAGTTTGCTCTGAAGCCTCGTTTCTGTCTGTGATTTAAATACAGAACCAGTGCTTTTGAGACGTATATTTATAAAGAAATAATGCAAATAATTCTTGAGTATGTTCTATAAAATATCAAGTTACACTGATTTTTCAATCCACACTTCACATCAAATGAAACATTACAAAAATTAAATTTAACAAGTATATGAAGAAATAATTTAATAATTTTTAATGTGGATATTATCGATTACCTCCCATCATAACATCACTTGGCTTTATTCTAACTTCTTTATATTTTGATGAAATGAGTAAGACCCACTTTCTTAGGTCGAATTTATTAAAATAAATAATGGTAAAAAAAGATTTTTAAAGACTACCTTTTTTATAAGTGGACTAAAAATAAGAAAATAAACTAAAGCTTGTAAGCTCAGGCACTTTGATTTCATTTGACTAAAAGAGTGGGGCCGGAGCTTATTAGGTTTTACATATGCAGTTAATTTTCATATCAAACCCCTATGTTTATGTTGTATTTCTAAATTAGAATGAGATTTTCAAGCACCCGCTCCACGTTTTTAGTCAAATGAAATCGAAGTACTTGAACGTATAAGTTTTAATTTATTTTCTTCTTTTTAGTCCACTTATAAAAACGTGGTTTTTAACAATCTTTTGTTTATCTCTATTTATTTTTATACCAAACACCTCATAAGCGCCCACCCAACGTTTTCATGCCACGAGGAAATGGTCACGGGGTGAACTCGGCACGTGAATGTCAACAGCAGACGGATATATATGCTATGTTAAATTAAAATTAAAAATGCATTTGTTTAAATACGGTACTTTCGATCAATCTGAAATTTTGATACAATGCATTGTCATCTAAATTCTAGCTGTGGTAAAAGTTTTGAGATCTCTAGGATCATTAGATGTGGTTTAATTTTACACAGACATCAAACTTACCTGTGTATTCTGTCCTCTGCATAAATTAAATCACACAAGCAGATGGCTAGTAGGACCACGCCCACTTGTAAGGTCAAGGACGATCTGGACATTGTTATGTTTTTGTTTCCTTGGACTGAGAACTCAAGAAAATCTGAAACGATTTTAAAAATATTTTCCTGAAAGATCGAAGAGATTTTTTATCTTCGTTACACAATTATTTTATGGGAGGTGATGTAACAGAGAATATTTGGTAGGCACATAGTAGTGATACATTTGGAGGGCATTTAGTAGTGTTACAGAGAACATATCGGAGGCATATAGTTAGTGATACATTTGGAGGGCATTTAGTAGTGTTACAGAGAACATATCGGAGGCATATAGTAGTGATACATTTGGAGGGCATTTAGTAATGTTACAGAGAACATATCGGAGGCATATAGTAGTGTTACAGAGAACATTTGGTAGGCATATAGTAGTGTTACAAAGAATATTTGGGAGGCATATAGTAGTGTTACAGAGAACATTTGGGAGGCATATAGGTGTGTCACAGAGAACATTTGGGAGGCATATAGTAGTGTCACAGAGAACATTTGGGAGGCATATAGTAGTGTCACAGAGAACATTTGGGAGGCATATACTAGTGTTACATTTGGGAGACACATATGTCATATTATATATGGTTCACAACAGAACAATGGATCATGTCACTATATAATTAAAAGTAAACATCTGCCTATAGCTTGATATAATTATAGTGTGGACTAGTTAGCGCCAGGTGATCATCGACAGTGGATATACATCAGTACTTAAAGTAGATCAACGGTTGATAGTTGATACATCCGTACATAAAGTAAAACAACCGTTGATACATCAGTACATAAAGTAGATCAACCGTTGATACATCAGTACATAAAGTAGGTCAACCGTTGATAATAATAATAATAATAATAATAAAATGATGATTTATATAGCGCTGTATCCCAGCAAGGAGCCAGGCTCACAGCGCTTTACATGGAAACAAAAATACATATATAAATAAAAAGAAACATTCATAGCATATTAACTACATAAATAACAATACGGTATACTCAATACATCAGCTACGCTAATTAATTACAGAAATGTGGTTTTATTATTTTTGAAAATAAATTTTAAAGAGATGTGTCTTAAGTGCTGTCTTAAATGACTTAGCAGTTGAAATGCTACGGATGTGTAATGGAAGAGAATTCCATTGTTTGGCTGCACAAAAGGAGAATGACCTTTCGCCAAAAGATTTAGTTCTTATCTTAGGAACACAGAGAATGCATCAGTATATAAAGTACATCAATATTCACAAATGTTTACAACTCTTATAAGTTTGTGACGGAGGCTGATGCTGCCCGTAAGATTCAGTTTTCTGTATGTTCCACGAAATCGATGTCTGTTTGCTGGAGGTAGTCACCATTTTTGGTCAAAGAGCCACTTGGTCAAATGTTGGTGGAAATAAAATCAGACTCTGTGGTATGGTGGGTAACAGACTTGAACTTTTAGACCAGTGTGTTTTTGGTGGAAGTGTTTTTATTCGGGGGTCAGAATTGTTGATGTCTGTTGTCGGTTGGATGGTGAGACTGGCTGCTGTCTGAGACTGTTGATTAGATGGTGAGACTTACTGCTGTCTGAAACTGTTGATTAGATGGTGAGACTTACTGCTGTCTGAGACTGTTGATTAGACTGGCTGCTGTCTGAGACTGTTGATTAGATGGTGAGACTTACTGCTGTCTGAGACTGTTGTT
>MUZC01001432.1:124513-165817 GCA_002072015.1 Radix auricularia
TCTGTCTGAGACTGTTGATTAGATGGTGAGACTTACTGCTGTCTGAGACTGTTGATTAGATGGTGAGCCTTACTGCTGTCTGAGACTGTTGATTAGATAGTGAGACTGGCTGCTGTCTGAAACTGTTGATTAGATGGTGAGACTTACTGCTGTCTGAGACTGTTGATTAGATGGCGAGACTGGCTGCTGTCTGAGACTGTTGATTAGATGGTGAGACTTACTGCTGCCTGAGACTGTTGATTAGATGGCGAGACTGGCTGCTGTCTGAGACTGTTGATTAGATGGTGAGACTTACTGCTGCTGTTGATTAGATGGCGAGACTGGCTGCTGTCTGAGACTGTTGATTAGATGGTGAGACTTACTGCTGTCTGAGACTGTTGATTAGATAGCGAGACTGGCTGCTGTCTGAGACTGTTGATTAGATGGTGAGACTTACTGCTGTCTGAGACTGTTGATGGCATGTGTGGAGCCTTTCTCATTGAATATATTATTGGGATTACACTATTTTGTGTTATTTGTTTTCATTTGTGATCTTTAACTAAACAAGTCGTTAGGTAAAGGTTTCGGGACATCGTGTCGTGTGAAAGTTTTGTTTGCCTATGTTGTTGTTGTGGAGTTAGTGTTTAAGGTGTTTGACGAGTGAAGTGCTGCTTCCTATTATAATTAATTAGACTGTTGTTATATTCTTTTCATTAGAAGATTTAATGTCTGATTAAATATGGCGATGTTTATTTGAGAGCTTGAGTTTAAAAAAAACCCGTAGATTAAAATAAAACACCAATATTTAACAGGTCAATAAAAACATAAGACCAGACTAATACCACTGTATAGCCTGATAAGATCTGTAATATCTAGGATAAGATAATATGACTAATTTATAACCTAGCCACAATCCTTAACCCGGACTCGACAATAAACCCTAACCCATTGTCACAACCTAATCTAACACATGATCCACAAAATTTCTAACTTCGACCTTAATTATTGGGCTCACAATAAACAAACTAAAAGTCTGATTAAAATTATAATATATTCGGTATTAAAATGCTATCTATAACCCTGACTAATGACCTTAAGGTAACCTTGAACTTAAACATATCTCTCAGGAGTTTTCTCAAACAAAAACAAACAAAAAAATCCAAGACCTAATGATGGTAATTTACAAACTTGGCAATTTATGTTCATAAATACTTTTTTTATAATCCGTGTTGGTCTAGGTGGCTTTAAAATTACAATAACAAAAAAAATATTTAAAAAAAAAAACATGTAGATCTACATATTTATTTTAAAATGAAATATTTGGTACCTGTGAAATTCTAACAAAAATATCTTATAAAAATGAGTTCTTTTGTACCGATTAGAAGTCAACGGACAAGTCTGAGCAACCAACAAACAAAAGCCCTCACCAACATCTTGTATACTAATAGACTGGAAACAACACAAGAAAAGAGATAATACGTGCCAGTGGGAAATTAAAGAGAGCAAATCATATTTCAAAAGAAATCATAAAATATTTCTTCTTTGGTTTCAAATTACGACTCAAAGAAAAGGGAAATAATCCAAGCAGATAGACAAGTCCGATTGAGAGTTCATACAGAATACAAAATTTGAAAACGTTCATTTGATAAATGTTAAAGTTGTTGTTGACAAGAATGAGTAACGTTTGTGGAGGGCCAAGTATCAGGAGATCTATGAATTAGTGATGATTTTAATAATATCAGATATATTGGATATTTCTAAACTTTAAAAAAATGACTTAGTGTGGGAGGAGACGGTTGTTTTAAAAAATAAATTACCATAGTGTACAGTATTTTGTTATTCACGAATATAGGGGACAGCTTAGAGATGACAAACAACGACCAGGACTTGACTGGACCATTAAAAAGGCAGCTTATAAAAGTTACGGAAGGTGGTATTTTTTAAATAGTTATTATTTGATCTTGAAGGTCATCGTGTTTTCATCATTGCTAAGCTAGAAATTAAAAGTATGATATTCTTTCTTTTGCTTAAGATTTTAATATCAGGATATTTCAACGTTGAGTTTAGATGTAACTTTACTTTAAAAACAGATATCTAATTCACAGTGAACTTCGACATGGACAGACTGACTAAGTATCAACAATCATATTACTAATATGGTCAACCCATCGTCTGATGTTTAGGGGTCATCTGTTCAAATTGGCTCCTGATCAACAGATGGAGACAATCATGTCAAGGGTCAAGGCCACGCTAACCGCCAGGGTCGCCGTAAGCTATCGCGATCGTCCCATGGCGTGCCGAGACCACGTGACAAAGGACCGGGCACCTCTCTCTAAGAGGTGATCGATGGGCAACACGTGTAGACAGCGGGAGGTAACTCAGGAAGCATTCAGCTGCGCTCGCGCCCGGCAGTGTTAAACAAACAATTTGGGAGCTTGTTGCATCTTTAGTGAAGCTGTGGAGAGGGGGGTGGGAAACGGCGAGGGATTAATTCACTCTCATTGGCCGGCGGTTTCACGCTAGTGGCCATCAGAGAAAAGTGCAACATGTTTGCCGTCCGGAATTGTGGAAGGCGATCATATGGTTTGTGGGTTGGGCTTGGTAATGTTAATAGAGACGGAAATGATTCACTTCCGATAAAATAAAAATATTACAAATTGAAAATAAAATAATAAATATTTTTGAGAAAAGAATTTTTATTAGAAAAAAAAAATGTTTAAAGGGAAATAAGCGATTTAAAATAAACTATTAAACTATGTATGATAAGATAAATAGTATGATTTATTTAAATTTGTTATTAGAATGAACTAATCAAATTTTAAAGTGATTTTGAGTGTATATGTGTTCAGTTAAACTGAAGCGTATTTAATAAAGTGTGCTCTAATACTGTTAGTACACAAATCATTATAAAGAAATAAGTAAATATGTTCCATAATAATTCTGTATTATAGTATGTGACCATTGTCTACCTGTCCGAAGTTCAAGTGAAGTCTACATTGCCTCTCAGAAAGGCATAATGCTGTCACATGAATAAGTTTCTTGTCAACTGATATAGATCTAGAGAATTAGACAAAAAGGGGAGGGGGTGAGACTGCAATTAGGCCCATAAAATAGTAAATGGAAAATAAGCAAACAAGACATGAGTTGGCTTTCATTGACTTTTTGGATTTCACAGCAGCGAAGTTTTTATTTCTTTTTTCATTTCTTTTTACTTTTATTCATTTTGTTTGTGTATTGTTTGTGTATAGTTTGTGTATTGTTTGCGTATTGTTTGTGATTTGTTTGTGTATTGTTTGTGTTTGTTTGTGTATTGTTTGCTCGCTGAGGGAGACTCGTTGCCGAAACGTTCATTGTAATGTTGTTGTTTTTTTTTTGTTTCGTCCTGTCAGGCTCACTCAAATCCCTGTTGGCTTGTTTTCCTTTTACTATAGAGAATTTGAGATTCAGATGAAGCACCAGTGGTATAAAGATATTTAGATTACTCAGAAATAAACTAATGCACTGTCCGCAGCAGTTAAGCTGATGCTATCGTTAATGGCATTAAATATTTTGAGATATTGCCAGTCATCCATTTATTAAAATTCCCTTTTCTTTTTCACCAACAACACATCGATAAACAGAACCAGTGGATGTAGTGAATGAGTGACTTGTGACATTATAATAAAGGAAAAAGTAAATTAAATGTAGCTTATCTCAGATACAAACATTTTAATATAGACGCAAGTCAAAAGTTGCATTTTCTTTCATTTAAAATAAGAGTATTTGTCATACTATTGACAATGTTTGTAAATGTTTTATAATTATTTACATTTCTTTCATTTAAAATAAGAGTATTTGTCATACTATTGACAATGTTTGTAAATGTTTTATAATTATTTACATTTGCCTATCACCTACCCACCCCCCACCAAACAGAACCAATAGGAAATACTAAACTTGTAGTTCAAATGTCAAGTGGCTTAATCACAATTATTACGTTCCAAAATACGTTAGTATCGACACAGTTTTATAAAAACATTAACTTTGAGTTATATTTCAATGCATCAAATAAAATCGAATAGAACCTCCAAAATTTTTAAAACTTTCATAGTTTAGAGATTTTCTTTTAAAACTTAAAACTTTTTAGACAAGTTATTAAAGGGCGCCTTAACTGTAATAAAAAGGGGAATGGGAATGACGTCATTTTTTGTCTCACGTGACCACGTCTCCTGACGTGTGATGTTCAAGACTGTGACCAGTGCCACCCACTCCCTAACACTATTTATCTACTGCGCTCAGTCGACCGATTCAGACGACGATTGACTGACCACGTGACCGCTGAATATGGTTCCCCAAAACAGTCAATATTGGGAATCATTATCCGTCCTCTCGTCCCCTCCCCCTTCACCACCACCCTCCACCCCACTCTGTGAGCAATACTACAACTGTCCCATTGGTGCAGCCCCTTCACCCCCACCCCCCACCCCACTCTGTGAGCAATACTACAACTGTCCCATCGCTGCAGCCCATCCCACATCCTTGTGTCTCCCACCTGAATCACTCTGGGCAGGTATCGATACTCAATGATCGGCCAATCAATTATTGATTATCTCTGTCGCCCCCCACCCCACCCTTTTCCTGTGATGGCGGGATGATTGATACACCACCGTAACCCAGTACATCCTAGGTCGTAAAATGAGCACAGATATGTGGACTATATGGCATATGAGGGATTGCCCTAAAGTACAAGTATACTTAAGGTGAAGTGTATAATTTGCGTTTATTTATGTTATAGAAGTATATAATTTAAGTTATTGTGTAACTTTTGGGGGCTTTCCTAAAATATGAATTGGGGGAAGCTGTTTTTTTTTTCGATTTAAAAAGTAAATTATTTTTGGAGACACTTATGTGTATTGTGGGGGCCCGGGGGGCGAATTGTCGGCGCTCAGAGGGACGGGTCCTTTGAATCGGGACGGGTGCGGCCGAGGAACAAGGCCAACCTGGGATCCTGGTGACGGACGACAAGCTTGGGTCCTTTAATGTGGACGGGGATTGACCACGGGCCAGCGGTGTCCTTTGAAGCGGAGGGTGCGGGGAAGAAACCAGGCAAGCTTGTGGACGGCAGCAGGCCTGGGTGTGGTAGTCTCGCCAGAGGTTGGTACAAGCTTGACCGTATAGGTGCGGAGACGGACGGGTATAAAGGGGATGCACTGACGAACACACGACAGAGAGAGTTAGGGACACACGGACAGACAGACGGAGATATGGATAGGCAGAGTTAGGAACACGACTTTAGTTAGGGATGATTGTTTCTAAGTTAAAGAATTAAACTTGATTTAATTGTACAGTCTGACTTGGAGTTCAGTGTTTGGATAATAAGTTTACAAGTGTGTGACCAAATCTTTCACAGTATACATAAATTATGCCTATGGCATGTGTAGTTGTTAAATGTGTATGAAATAGTCTATTCAATATTTGAAGCTAAGAGACTTTTCGTATCGGCTTAATATATATAATAAGACTGAACATTTGACGAAATCACATTATGGCTGTTCATATATCTATATATATAAGACGCATTTGTTGTGTCTGTCTGTCTGTCTGTCTGTCTGTCTGTCTGTCTGTCTGTCTGTCTGTCTGTCTGTCTGTTCCCTAATAACTCAAGATCCAGACAGCCCAGTCAAGTCAAATTTAGTAAACGTACACACAATTATATGGGGAAGGTTCTTAAATAGGTTTCGTTCCATAAATTCATACTCAGGGGCGCCGGGGGGGCCAACAACTTTTTTTCCTTATTTGAGCTATATAAAAAATGAAAATCAACAATGTTTCTTTTTCTCGAGGAGGCAGAAGCATGAAATTTTAGGAAATTGTTTAGTACACTTCTGCAATGGTAACGGGCAAAAATATATTTTAATTACCTCTTTCTGGGGGCTGGGGGCCCAAATTTAGTTTTTTCCCTTATATGAACTATATATAAATACTGAAAATCACCCTTTCTACTATTTCCCGTGTAGGTAGAAGAATGAAACTTGGGGAAGTTGTTAAGTACAATCTCCTAACGCTAATTTGCAAAAAAGAATTTTAAACTTCCAACTCATTGGGGGCCGGGGGCCCAAATGTAGTTGTTTCTTATATTAAAAACTCACTCATCACTAATTCTCAAATTTACCGTGTAGGTAAAATCATGAAACTTTTGGAAACTCTTGAGCATACTCTCCCGACTATAATGGCAATCGTTCCATAAATTTCCACTCATGGGGGCCGGGGGCCCAAAAACGTTTTTCCCCCGTTATTTGAGGTATATAAAATTGAAAATAACTAATTCTTCTATTTCCCGAGTAGGCAGAAGCATGAAATTTTAGGATATTGTTTAGTACATTTCCCAAATTATAACAGACGAAAATATATTTAAATTATCACTTTCTGGGGCCCAGGGGCCCAAATGTGTTTTTTTCTTATGTTAGAAACAAACTCATCATTAATTCTCCAATGTACCATGTCGAAAAAACATGAAACTTTTTGGAAATTATTGAGCAGACTCTCCTGGCAATAATGGCGAAAAAAATAATAAAATTCTCAGTTATGTGGTGCCGGGGGCCCAAATGTACTTTTTCTTAAGGGGGCAATATTAAAAAAATGCAGAAAACGAAATATAATCACGTCTCAAGAAAGATCAGGTTTCTGATTAGGTGAAAGCATAAAATTTTAGGACATTGTTGAGTACACCCCCGCAGTGGTAACAGGTGAAAAAATATTTAAATTATCACTTACTGGGAGCCGGGGGGCCCAAATGTAGTTTTTTAAACTAATATACTCTATATAAATACTGAAAATTCCCCATTCAACTATTGAATGATTGAGCCTGACAAAATTTTACAAAACAGCGAACGTTTCGGTAATGAGCCTTCTTCAACGAATAAATATAACAAATATTTAAAAAATAAAACTTAGCTGCGTGAAATCCAGAGCCAAAAGAGTAAAAGTAGAAATAGAGTTGTAAGAGCTTATATAGCACAGGAGCGAGTGGGCGGGGCGAATAATATAGGTTGTCAGTGAAAACAAAACATTCATCCAACGCGGTGGTGGGATCCCATGAAATTAGTGAGCCCTCTTGTCAATTTTGAAAATCGGAAAGTTCTGAGGTCGCTGGTAAGTCAATATACTTAAACGTATAAAAATGTTATTTAGTTTTAAACCATGTGAATATTTTTAAAGGAAATATGTTTCTGAAAATATTAAATGTGTAATACGTAAATATATAGATGTATTTATATAAAGATACACGTTGTATTTCTTATTTTAACTTTTTATTTATTACTTAAAACAAAACAGCCTCACAATTTAAATGCCTCTTGAGCCTTCTCGTCCATTAGGCATAGCCAGCGATCGTCGTTGGCGTCTGCGATTCCTCCACGTGCGAAATCCACCCACGAGATACATCCAGGCATCTCTATACTGGGTCAGCTTCTCCAGGATCTTCCAGTCATGGCTGTTTCTCTTGATGTCTGCCTCCAAATCTCGGCACCTAGTGTTTCTTGGACTGGTCTTTTCGGCTTACCCTGGGGTTCTTTTTCAGGGATTGCCTTGTTGAGTTAGAAGCAGTTTTTCTTAGTGTATGACCAAATCCCCTCCACCGCTCCTGCTGAATCTGTTCCTATATTGGCTTCTGCTTTGTCAGCTGCCACAGTTCCCAGTTTGTGCTTTTGTCCGGCAAGTAAATTCTGTGAATCCTTCTTATACAATTGTTAATGAAGGACTGGATTCTGGTCTGGTCTTCGTCCGTTCTTCTCCACATCTTGGCTCCATAAAGCAGCACAGGTTTCACCACAACATTAAAAATCCTTTATTTTAACTTGCTGCTTGATTTGATACAGACCCTTACATTCTTGAGTTATAACACATCAAATCAATTCGTGTACTCGCTTCATAGTCTGTAAGTTTAAATTTAACGCACACCGTGACAAAAACATTTTACACAGGCATTTAACCTTCACACTCACATTAACAGTAGCTTATATACTACACACTCACATTAAAAGTAGCTTATATACAACACACTCACATTGACAGTAGCTTATATACTACACACTCACATTAACAGTAGCTTATATACTACACACTCACATTAACAGTAGCTTATATACTACACACTCACATCGACAGTAGCTTATGTAGCTTATATACTACACACTCACATTAACAGTAGCTTATATACTACACACTCACATCGACAGTAGCTTATATACTACACACTCACAATAACAGTAGCTTATATACTACACTCTCACATCAACATTGACACTCACCTCCCGAACTAAATCATCCAGTCACACCTCCCCCACCACATTAGTGAGGTGCAAGAAATCTCTCAGACCCCACCAGAAGTCTGTCGCCAGGAAAACGTCCCTCAACTCATATCGCTAGATAAAATAACCCCTGACCTCTAGAGTCTGACCCTGATCGGTCTTTCTTGAGCTTTCTGATTGGCTACTCGACTTCTTCATTCAGTGTTGGAAACTTCGGGAACGAATTTGGCGTCAAAGCAATATTTAGCTTATTCTCAGTAAAGGTGTGTTTTAATCTGTGAAAACTAATTATCTAATTTTCTCACTACCACCCGACACCCGCACATCTACTCCCTTTAAAACAAAGGAAATAACTTTTAACCTTCAATTTATCGATACGAAATCTGGAAACAATAGATGTGTCAGCAAAAAATGTAATCACCAATTTTTTATTGAAATTATGCGTAACACAAGACTTTCGACTGAGATTGGCCTGGTTGGGGCTATTATTATTATATCTTTGTTTTCTTTTTTGAAAATTGATTACTTATTCAAATTAGACTTTAGTCATAACACTATCATGTTTAAGACCTGGTCGCTAAATAAAATTAAGAAACAAATTATATAGCCTTGGAATGAAGAAAATAAAATTATACGAGGCTTAAAAGAAGAATGTCTAGATCTGAGTCTGTACCACCCCCACATCCCCTCCCCCCTCAAATATAATTGCTCTCCTATCGCCTGTGTGCTTACCCTACTGTGTACAGAGCAAAGCGATGACAGGGCCGAGCACTCACTGAGTGAAGGGCCATAACTCCACCCGGACGCGGGAGCAAATAACACGGGGAAAACCAATTGCTCCCCTCTCTAGGTCCCGGTCCATCCGTCAGCTCAATGGTCCCAGAAATGTGTGTGAATGGACCCTAACGATGATGAATTACAGGGTGCGTGTGGGTAAGAAGCTAGTTTTTTTTTTTAATGGAAGCTTATTGGATTGCTGGGATGGGCGGGAAGAGATGGGGGTATAGATGTTAAGAGAGACGTGGTCATTGGAAAGGACTGTAAAAAATGTTCGTAGGAGAGTAAGTAAAGAAATAACATTGAGAACGATAGCATGTATGTGAAAATGAGTGGGGATTCCCAGCTAATTTACAGAAATATATTTTCTTCCTTTTTAAAACAATTTTTTTAAATGTAGTCATATGCAACAAGTGTAGTAGGTCAAGTAGCGAACAATCTTTATATTTAAGAACGCTATTTTCTAAACATTTTATCACGATGAAGAAATACGCGCTACAAATGTCTCCAAATATTCCTTGTGAAGTTAAACTAAGCTTCCTAAAAGAATATAAAAAGAGCAAACGAAATTTACTTTTGTGATTTTTTTTCTACGCCCATTTCGGGAACATGAAGTTACGAAATTTCTATGATTTATAAAAAAAAATATTTATGCTTAGCGACATCATTTTTCTTTTAGTTTGACTTTAAGTAAGTCTGTAAGTTAACTCTCCCGTAAGGTTTGCTATGTCGGTGTCTTCAATATGTCTCGTCTGTAAGTAAACTCTCCCGTAAGGTTTGCTACGTCGGTGCTTTCAAAATGTCACATCTGTAAGTAAACTCTCCCGGAAGGTTTGCTACGTCGGTGCCTTCAAAATGTCACGTCTGTAAGTAAACTCTCCCGGAAGGTTTGCTACATCAATGCCTTCAAAATTTCATGTCTCTAAGTAGACTCTTCCGGAAGGTTTGCTAAGTCGATGCCTTCAAAATGTTACCTCGAGCTGTTTCTTTAACGCGTTAAAATCTATTAACATCTGGAAAACCATCTGGAATCTCGCGTTGAAATGTTTAAAAATCTAATTATACAATACATTAAAAAATATTTTTATTTTGCTACTTTAATTCCAAGATTCCTAGCAATACAAAACATTTAACAACTTTGCTCCTCCTAGTACCAGACGTGCAGCATGAAAGCTCTAAATAGCCATGTTTCCACATCAAATTTGGAGTGCTGATGTTCCCTAAAAGCCGAATCTTTAATAAAAATGTGCGTGTTTGTGTGTNTTGGGGTAGGTTTCGACGTGTGTTGTTGTCCCTGTAGGTACTACTCTTGGTAAGCGTGATCAAGTCAATTGAGAAACGATGATCAGAAACATCACAACAAATTTATCCAAAGAATGTGGATAAAATATACGCAAATTTTTATTAATTAACGAAACAAAAGGTTATCTTTGAGGTAAAGTCCGAACATTCTTCAGCTTTTGAACGGAAAATAAAGACTTTTTTTCTAATAAATAACATTTTTAAAAAAATCAAAATGATTTAATTCTCAAGTGAATGGCAAGACTAAGCCAAAACTAGTTGGATAGCGTCTCATATTTCGGAACTTGGTCTCTTAAAAGGCCAGCGTACTTCGATATTTGCCTCGGGTTTCCTTTTTTTAGCTCCTTTTATGTGGTTTCTTTATGTGTGTGTGTGTGTGTGTGTGGTTTTTTTTTTGTTGTGTTTTTTGTAAAGTTTTCGCATTACTGCTGTGTGTTTTGTAAAGCTTATACACCACGTTACGACCGATTCAATTAGTTAGAAGCGACCCCCCGCCTTGTCCGCAAATGTGTTTCGGACAGTGAGTGGAGAGAAAATCTCCATCAGATTTGGACTAACTAAATGAGGGGTAGATTGGCTGCGATTGTTCACATCGCATAATGTGAATGTTGAGCTGATGTGATTCTCATTAGGTGAAGTCGGTGACTAGTGAACTCATTTGGGTCAGTTTGTGGTAGGATTATACTCAAGGTCAATCTGTGTGCTCGCGGAACCTCAGGAAATTTCTGGAAGGAACTTCTGAGATTCTGTATAAACGTCTTGTGCAAAATTTAATATTTTGTTCTGCTGTTGATGTTTGAGAATATCTTGAACAGCTTTATGCTAATGATGTGAAAAAATGTCCTTTTGGACACTGAAAGCCTTTTTCTACTTATCCCTTAATTCTCTTAAGAAGGTGCTTACTGTTATGAGACAAGAAACTTAAGCCCTTGGAAAAGGTGTTTATAGTTCGCTTTATGAATATAATTGTCTACAATTTTAAGAATTGTCTTTGGCCAAAGTTCCCGATAACGTTCGTCAATACGAGGGGGCCGCGGTGGTCGAGTGGCAAGCGCGCTCGACTGGCGCTCCGAATTTCACGGGCTCGAATCCTTGGGAAGCCATGGACTTGTTCCCGGGGCCTAGGGCGTCCCCGAGTTCCATCCAGCTCCAAATGGGTGAAAAGCGGCGGGGTAATGCGTGGAACCCTCAGCCGTGGCATGTGACCGCTGCATCACTTGCCAAACACAACTGCTGCCTTGCAGATGGTCTTGGCTGACCAAAGGCTATGGAAGCAAATCCAGAAAATACAGCAGGCTGAAGTCGGAGATCACGGGCCAATTGGCGCAAAACTCGTGGCACGCAAAACTCAATATTCAATATGAGAACGAAGAAGAAGAAGAAGAAGTTCGTCAATACAAATGCAAAGTAAAACAAACAAAATTGCTTTTCAATTTTTAACAAAATTTGATGCGCATTAATTCTCAATAGCTGTGCGCCGGCGGTCAGAAATATGCGCGGCGCGCAGGAACATTGTCTTAAATGAAAATTGGCTTAAAGGAACATTGCCTTAAAGGAACAATGGCTTTGACATGCACAATAAGAAGTTGTATTTATTTTAGGGCTGTTATCGATTAATTTAAATTTAATCGTTAATTTTTGAAAAATTACCGAATAATTAATCAATAATTTTAATTACAGCTGAAAATAAGATGCATGACGTAAATAAACTAAAAATTTTATAAAATATCAATAACATAAGTTTTTAATTTTAAAAAAATATAGTATTTTAAGGAGATTTAAATATAAGTAATTTAATTTATATCAATCAATTTAAATTTTGTTATTGTTAATTAAGTAAAAAAATAATGTTTATTTTTAAAAATATCATTTGCCTTATAAAAACTGCTTATTTTAATGTTTTTTTTTAAAAATGGAGAAGTAAGTAAAGAAAACTATTATTAATAATTAATTATTTGTTAATAAATCGAAAAAAATTGTTGAAAATATTTTCCGTCATGTTTATCGTTATTTTATCGATTAAAATTATTTTAATCCATTACAAATTAACCGATTAATAGAGAAATTAATCGATATATTTCGCAGCCCTAATAAATTTAAAACCCTAGCCAACTAATGCAGCAGGTTACAGCCATTACCCGATGAATTACTGGCAGAAGAACGGTCAGGTTTCAGACATGGCAGAAGATCTGAAAGGTTTCAGACAAGGCAGATGCACACTTTAAACTATCCTCAACAGTCGCTTGCTCATAGAAACAAACGTGAACTACTTCGTATCTTCATAGGCTTCAAGATATCATCTGGTCAAATATGGAAGGAGGAACTTTGGCAAATTAGGAAAAGTTTCAATTTTGGAGAAGGGCTGGTACATGTGATCGAAGAACTCTACATTCAAGCGAGCTATGAAGTCCTATGTAAAGGCTGTTTAGGGTACTTCTTTAAAGTGACGTTTGGAGGTCACCAGGGCTGCATTCTCTCCCCTATCCTGTTAATTTTGTTGGTGTCCCATAACCTCCTTGTTGTACGGGTTTCAAATGTTTCCATTAGAACTTTCTCGGTGCTTGGTAGACCTTGGCGGCGCCCGTCTCCTCTCCAGGTCAGCGGAATACTTTTTTTTTAGCCAAAGTCATTCATCAACATTTTTATTGTGGCTTGTATATGAGCTAGACTCCACGCCCCTCTGCTTGTGAGACGAGCGCACTATTCGCTACCCAGCCGCTGTTTAATACCTTCCTCGAAACATCAAGCATGAAACAGTAACCCCCAAACATCCATCTCTGTAGGTACTAGACCCCTTCGGCAACCGCTGATTCCCTGACAAAATTCAACTTTTGTCTGAGAACAGTAAAGAGCTGCAGGAGCTGACAAACTTGCAGACAGATCATGTGCATATGGGGATAGAAATCATCTGATATAAAAAATAAAATACCGGTTAAGCCCCCTACAATAAACTTCAAACATTATCGGCATCAAAACTAATTGAAACGACATTCACTTCATTGTTTATAATTGTCGATGAAATTCTATCGCACAAGATATAACAAAAGTTATAAAGAATTACTTTGAAAAAAAAAAAACACTAATTTTTAATTTCCATGCATTATACCGTTGCTAGTTAATATTATTTTTTAAGAACAAAATTGATCATTTTTAACCACACACAGCTCATTTTTAATTAGTAATCAACATTAAATTTAATTCATGCTGCAAAGTTGTTGTTTTTTATCTTTATAGTAATTTAAACTATTCTCCTAATAAAGATAACAATAATAATTTATTATGACAATAAACATATTAAAACACTGTTAGTATTTGAATTATGTATATTCAGTCCCTGTCAAAACATGGCCGAATTGAGAAATGACATTTATGGCTCAATAATATTAACATTCCTTCTATATTTTACTCTTCTTCTTCTTCCACTTTTTAGCACTTATTTCAAAAAAAAAATCATCGTACGTAAGGAAACAAAACTCAAGCACGCTAATTACCACGACCAACACAGAGGACGTAGATCACTTGCACAAACACAGCCGCGGAAGAGCTCGACCCAGAAGTGGGAGGTGAGCAAATACTTGGAAGAGCCTCACGAGAAACATTCGAGGAGAGAAGATCAACTTTAAATTTCTGAAAAAATGTGAGAGAAGCTCGAGGGCTGGTGAGTCCATGAAAGCATCGAGACGAGGGAATTGTGTTTTTAATACACCAAACAAATATGTCTTGGGGGGTGGGGGTGGGGGGAGCAGGCAGCGATAACATAGAAAGCTGGATCATTTACCAGCGTTATGTTGGAAAAAGGACGTTTAACGGTTCAGCACTGGACAAATATGTCAACGAAGAAAGGAAGCGAGAGCTAATTTCGTTTTTAATGTGATTTAAAGAATAAATATCAGGGCAGCTGTATGTGTGTGTATGTTTGTGTTTGTGTGTGTGTCTGTGCTGTATGTGTATGTATTGTTTTTTAAGTCTGTAAATATATAATATCAAAGTGAGTAATTTAATAAATTTATTAAATTCTAACTTGCAAATACAAGAAAAAGATTTGATAATTTAGTCATATTACTGAGGGCTGATCGCTCGATTTTCACCACCATATAATTAATTTTATATATGATTAATTAGTATGGATGAAGTCAATTATGGAAATATGAGTTCAAAAAATGTGCTAATATTTACCCAAACACCTGGAACGAAAATAGAAATTATATATACATTTATGGTTTAAAAGAATTCTTTGCAATTATTGCTTTAATTTTCATATTTTTAAGTAAAAAGGAAATTGATCCAATAAATATTGCCGAGTTCTAATAGCGAATGTTAGAAACGATCTGAAAATAATTTATTACAGTTTTGATAGTTTTTGTTTTTAATTGAATCCTGTTGAAAGATCACCGCTTCACTTTTTTCCAGCACTCTTTTAATAGTTAACATTTCCCATTGATCATTCATGGCCCATGCCAACGAGTAGGAATTGAGCCATCAGGTTGGCTCATGGCCTATCAGGTTGGCTCATGTTCAATCAGGTTGGCTCATTGCCCATCAGGTTGGCTCATTGCCCACCAGGTCGGCTCATGGCTCATCAGGTTGATTCATGTTCTATCAGGTTGGCTCATGTTCAATCAGGTTGGCTCATGGCCCATCAGGTTTGCTCATTGCCCATCAGATTGGCTCATGGTCCATCAGGATTGCTCATGGCCCATCAGGTTGGCTCATTGCCCACCGTTTTGGCTCATGGCAAATCAGGTTGGCTCATGGCTCATCAGGTTGGCTCATGGTCCATGAGGATTGCTCATGATCAATCATGTCGGCTCATGGCTCATCAGGTTGGTTCATGCCCTATCAGGTTGGCTCATGTTCAATCAGGATGGCTCATTGCCCTTCAGGTTGGCTCATGGTCCATGAGGATTGCTCATGGCCCATCAGGTTGGCTCATGTTCAATCAGGTTGGCTCATTGCCCATCAGGTTGGCTCATGGTCCATCAGGATTGCTCATTGCCCATCAGGTTGGCTCATGTTCAATCAGGTTGGTTCATGCCCTATCAGGTTGGCTCATGTTCAATCAGGTTGGCTCATTGCCCATCAGGTTGGCTCATGGTCCATGAGGATTGCTCATGATCAATCATGTCGGCTCATGGCTCATCAGGTTGGTTCATGCCCTATCAGGTTGGCTCATGTTCAATCAGGATGGCTCATTGCCCATCAGGTTGGCTCATGGTCCATGAGGATTGCTCATGGCCAATCAGGTTGGCTCATGTTCAATCAGGTTGGCTCATTGCCCATCAAGTTGGCTCATGGTCCATCAGGATTGCTCACGACCCCTTATAAAAAAAAAACACAGGGCAATCAATGCTACTCAGGAGCCGCTGTAAGGGGCTAAGCAGTTTTTCGGAGAATCCCAGATCCAATCATATCCAAGGGGCTAAACCAAATACAGGGAGACAAGTCATGACCGGCAAAAACACAAGCTTAGTGGCAAAATGAGACAACTGAGACTTGTTAGGTGGCCGAGATGATCTACGGAGTGATGGGAGGGCGGGTGGTGTAGGTTGGGGATATGCTGTCATTGACATCTAGCGGGCCGTTGTTTAATGCAGGAAATCGTAAAGGGATCAGTCAGGCTCGGCTAGCGGTGACATACTTACCAGGAATTGGATGGAATGAGGGAGACTGGTTAGATATATTGTATGTTGAAATTACCTGAGCCTCAGAATCTAAAGTAGAGCGTTCCAGGAAAGCTCTCAATATTGTATGGTTTCAAACACTTTCTGTGTATTATTTGAGCTTAGCGTGTAGTCACATGACAATGAAGCGTTTTATGTTTTTACCACGTTTTTTTTTAACTTGCATTTCTTCCTATTTTTTTTTTTTGTTTTTTTTTCCGCAAAATATCAAATTTTCCAACGTAAAATTAAACTATTTCTGATAATCTTCGAAACTCAAAATTTTACGGCACATAGATCTTGGATGGTAAAGGATTGTATCCAAATTTCAGATCTTTCGTTTGTACCGTAATGAAATTAATACATTTTTATGTTCATCTTTATATAGCACAATTATTTATCTGCTGTTGTTGACATTCACGTGCCACATGAGTTCGCGCCAGCCATCGCCGAACACGTCCTCTTGATTAACAGCAAGGGGAGTTCAGTCAGCGGAGTAATTGGATAAGAAAGCAGTCTCATTATGAAATAGTGTACAGTGTTTTTGCTAGTGTTGGTGTTTGTCTATAAAATTGTGTTTGTTTGTGTTGGGTCTAAAATGCCTCACCTCCACGCAGTTGGACCTGGCAGTCCATAATATAATATGGAAACCAATTAGGCTATTTTGTATTTAATGAATTTTCTTCTATACAATAAAAGTAATAAATTAAGAAATAAAATGTTCGAAATGCTCTTTGATTTTACACTTAGATTAAAAAGAATGAAATAAATAGAGGTAAAATAAAACTATTTTTAATAACCATGTTTTATGAGTGGACTAAAAAGAAAAAAAAAAAAACAACTTATAAGTTTGAGTACTTTGATTAATATGACTAAAATGTATGGCGCGTTCTTCAGAATCCCATTCTAATTTAGAAATACACCAAAAAGATAGGTGTTTGGTATAAAAATTAAAGATGTATGCTTTAGAACGCAAAAAGAGATTTCTAAGTGAGAGAATAGGTGAATTGCATATGTAAAACTTTATAAGCGCCGCTCTTAAGATTCATTATATTTCATGTAACATAGCTGCAATGTCGATGTAATTCCCATATTCCCCATGCAGTTTTTATTGAAATAATTAGACAACAGTTTTTGATGTAATAATAATTGCTCATATTAAAAAATGCATTCAACATTAATGTTAGATCGACAGGTTAGAAAATTTTGTTTAGTTAATTAAATGAAGAATTCCTAACAAACATGTGTCATAAAATAAAAGCACACATTTTATATAAATTAACAATATTTCTAAAGTTAATGGTGCTCTTTAACTTGTAATTATTGTGAAAGCTCGGTTTAAATATCAGTGAGGTAAATCTGTAAGTGACAGAGCCTGCACCATCACAGATAGATAGAGGATTTGTACAGAGAGTAATTTCTTACATATATTGTCTCCCTTGACATGATAAACTATTTTTTACCAAGTCCACAGTAATCTAAGATGGCAATAGTGTTGAGAAATTTCATGTGTACCTCACTTCTACTAACGTTCCTATACTCTGAAAATCTTGGATAATATTATTATCTGTAAGTTCGAAACCTGGACCGTATTCTGAGGGATGCTATGCAATATTGCCTCCCTTGCCTGCCCCACCACACCCAACCCATGGCATGCTTCCAAGAATGGGCCACAGAGTCGACAGTTCGACTTCCGGTTGTGATCTAGCCTCCCAAAAAGCATCTCACTGAGTTATAAGACGCTTTATGTTTACAGCCGCTGACTTCCCGTGCAAAAGGTTTAAGGAGGAATGTCTCGTAGCACTGGGCTTGCACAAACATTCAGAAATTTCATAAAAATAACAAATGGTAGCGAAAATAAAAACTGGTAAACTTTGAAACAGATCAGACATATTGGAAATGAGGGATACACTTAGGTCATTTTTATTATTAAATTAGATATTAGGACATTTTGTCATCGTGCTTTAAATGTAATTTTTAAAATGTCTAACGAAATCAAACTGAATAGATGAGAAATATAATAACGGTCAGCTGAACGCTGTTTAGAACCAGCCTCAGTAACAGATAAGATAAGATAAAATAAGATAAGATAAGATTAAAGAATTTTTTAAAGAAATGTTAAGGAAATCTTTTTTAAAAAATTGGAAACTGACAGATGACAATGAAAGCAAGACTGATACAAGAAAATATACAATTTTAATGTCTAAAATTTAGTACATGTAAATATCCAGAAATCATTCGCGCTACAAAGGATTTGTTTGGCGATAAAATTAGGTGTGGGAGTATTGACAGTCGCCCGCAACCCACGGGCTCCGAACCGATACAGGTCCGTGGAACAATGGTTATCGGGCCGCAGAAGAAACATTAAATTAGATCAATTTTATTTACGATGGTGTATTTTCCCAGGACTAACATCTGTCCCTTCAGGGGAAAATGACAACTGCTTTGAAGGTTGTGGACAAAGTAATTCTTTTAGAGCAAAACTCACGTTGTTGAGACTATGCGAAAACAGAAGGCGTTTTGGACGCACTTCAAACACTGGGGTTTTTAGGTGAGACTGACCTTGAACGTTCATTCTCCCAGTTGAAGCAAGATCAAGTGTCTTTGCTTTTAGAATAGAGCAAGCGCTACTTCCCTGCCAAACAGGACCCACGTAAGGGTAAGGAATGAATCCACGATTTATCAACAAACCAGGCGTATCACGAATGTCTTTGCAGGAAGAATATAAACCGCCGAGATTGCAAAGGTTGGCGGACTTAAAACTCCATGCGAAATAACGACTCTACAGTTGATCTGGATTAAAGTCATGGCTAAAATTCGTTAGATTAATGATCTGATTTCTAGTGTCATTGCCCTCCATAGATCCTCCTATTTGGAGCCGTGCAAGTACAGAGGAACAAACTCATTATTCTCATCATTTAACGCTTTAGTAAGTTAAAAATTCATGTTAAATCCCTTTATATTTATTTGATGGGGTCAGCTAACTGCATTTTATATTAAAGACATTTTGAAAACAAAATAAAACTATATTAGGAGAAGACAATTTACAAACAAATTAAAACTACATTAGATGAAAACAGTTAACAAAGAAACTAAAACTATATTAAATGAAAACAATTTACAAGCAAATTAAAACTATATTAAATGAAAACAATTTACAAACAAATTAAAACTATATTAAATGAAAACATTTGTAGATATACATGATCAACGTCCGACCCTGCCAAGCCGTCAGTGGGCCGGGGTAACAGTATTATACATCACCGGTCCGCGGAGACAAAAAGGTTGGGGACCACTGGACAGTGTTGGGTTGAGTAGCAGTATAACTAGAGTAAGTTAATCCTTTCTTAATGTTTAGAAATCTAATCAAATTTAAATACATCAATGGCCTGAAGCACTAAGTAGCTGGATATCAAAATACACTGAAGATCTATAGCAAACTGTTTTCTTGATGCACAAAATGTTAGCACTAATAAATAATATAATAGTCCAAGTCACTGGATGGATGTGGAATTCTGAGGAACGATGTACAACAGTCTATAGCAGTTGAAAAATCGTGTGGTGATTAGCGCTGTAAAATATTTAATATGACGTCATTGTTTGGTGTGCATCGGTGCGCAAAATGATTTATAAATAAAATAAAACGCCAATTACCGAAACAACACACGCACCTGTGACGTCAGCATGTGTGTTGATGTGTATAACATAAACACCATTTTGTTTACTTTAGATTAGAGAAGTCGAAGCGCGAGAAGCTGCACGCGCCGCTGAGGCAGGTGATGAAGCGCCAAAAATCAACATTTATAATATAAGAAAATATTTTGTATACATTTCATGAAGTTTCATATTTCGAATTCATGAAACAATGATAAATTATTTGGGCTTTTGACAGCAAAAAAAAAAAGAGTAGGTGCCGCAGGCGCCCTACAACCCCTAGTTTTATACATAATTCCAAGGATATCACGCAGTCAAATGACGTCAGAGCTCAATCATCTCTCCACTTTGTAAATTATGTGGTCGAGATTTTAAAAGTCTGCTCTTCTTGTTTCACTATATCGGGTATGTCAAGTCGTGGTAAAAACTAAGACCAACGGGTGGATAGGTGTTAGGTGCATGGAAACACATGATACAAACACACGTTTGGTTTGGTTCAAAGATTTTATTGATTGTCTACAAACTGTCAGTTCTAAATGGTTACAATTGTTGAATCAATGAGACGACTTCAAATACCTGCTGGTAGATTAAATTCTTGTCGACTCGAACTGGTGGAACATTTGCATAATTATGCGTGGATCTAATTAACATAAAATGGCATTTCGAATGTCTGTACACGTTCAGGGCGCGAATGACAAACTTTTCAGGGCGTCATCGCAACACCAGGTCCGTAGCCTGGGACACCCCCCACCTCGCCCTCAAACACCCCCGCACGACCTCCAACACAAATGTTGATGTGTCTTTTGAGGTGACCTGCCCGGCATACAAATGGACTTTTTAGCATACGTCAACAGTATCAAAAACTGAGTTTTCAGCTTGAACTTTGCTCAACAAACACTGGAACAGGGAGAGAAAAGAACCAGTCACTAAGGCATTAGAGAAGTGGAAATGAATTGGATGGGGGGGAGGAGGAGGAACGTTAGCTTTCAAGTGCCATGGTCCAGACATGAAAAGTAGTTCTGCTATCTTGTTATGGTCTTAAAATGTTCTCAATTATTGGGTTACTTTGTTACTGTATGTCTTATATTTTTTCATGCATGAAAAATGTAACTTTAAATTTAAAAAAAGGAAAGACATTTTCATAAAATGATGAAAGAGAAAACTTCTTAAATTTGTTTTGTTGGTGTCTTAAAATTGCTGATTTTAGAAATCAATGCATTGACCAATTGATCGCATTCCTTTTATTCTCTATATGTTATTTTATAGCAATACGATGCTAATAGATGCGACAGATCATTTGGAACCTTACTTAACGGAATGACGATAATATCTGTGAGGCAATACACAATTACTGTGAATCTATAAGCTAAAGATATAATCTATAACGTAGTCCTGGGAAAGTTACCCTAAGCTCTTACCCAAAACTGCCAAACGACCCAGTACAAGTGGTTTGCACTAAAGTTCATACGACATGTCAGTCTCTTACCCTCTCCTTCCATCCCCCACCCCACACTTCTAAGCGCCCCGCAATTGTAAGGGATAACTCGCCTGTTTCACAAGTGAGCTCTCCACAATCCGAGAAAGTTCTAGTGTTTGAACACCAAGGACTCTACTGATCTCGGGAAAACAGACGAGAATCACGGCCGGACTCGGAGTTCCGATCTCAGCCGATAGGTTGCCAGTTGAATTTCGGATTACCGAAGAAGAGCTCTCAATCGGTGCCCTGCGGTGTGCGCGATATTGCACATCATCAGAACTGTCTGCACGCCCACTGCGGGTTTAAACAAAGAATCATCATGGTAAACCAAAGAGAAAATACAACGCTAGCCAACCCTGGTAACTTGCAGACTCTCGAGTACTTAAATATTTGTCTTAAACAAAGTAGCTCAATGATGGACTTCGTCCACATTGAAAGATTCGAGTTGTTGACCAAATCATGCTGTTGCAATTACTAGTCGACTACTTCAAATTGTGTCCATTAATTGTATTAGTATTTTTTGACACTACACTATATCTCAAGGACAGACTGAAACTAAAAAATGTTGTTGTTTTTTATTGCCGCATTAAAAAAAAATAACTAAGGTCGTGACAAGGCTTCTTGCTATTTTCTTATCAAAAAAAAAAAGAAAAAAAAAAAAAAACAGTCCTAAAACCTTCAAACCTTTGGTGGCTATTCGTATGTTTTATATTAGAATCTAATTGAGGGTGGGGGGATTGGGGGAGGTATTTCAGTTGTCAAAGAACAGTTCACAAAACTCACAAATATTAGAGATTTAGGGCCCTTAAAATTTTTTATTAGGACACGGTCAGAGCCCTTAATTTTACTTCATATATGAATCAAAAAGGTTAATAGAAAAAATGCAATGTGATAAAATACCTCAAATCTTTTTACCCCTGATAATATTGTCATGTATATTAAAATGAACATTTATCATAAATAATTTCTTTTGAGATAATAGTAAATTAAATCATCATTTACTCAGAATTTTAAGGGTAGTTTTTAACAAAAATAATCATAAAATAATATTAGCATTTAAAGTCGATGTATTCGAAAAAAATGATGATATTGAACATCTCTACTTTACAATCAGATAAGATTTGAATATTTCAAGATCGATTGATTTAAATCTTATGAACATACGAAGTCATTTGTTACAGATGATCAAAATGACCACTCTACTCATCCCAGGATGTTAATAGCTACACGTCATCAAATGAGTCCAATATTTCATACAAGGTAAATATTCCTAAAATACACCGATCGGCAAACAATACACCGATCGGCCACTAATAAACCGAACAGCTAGTTATTACACCTCTCAACCGTCTTTCAGCAAACTAAAAATCCATCGAAACCGATAAATATTCATCAAAGTCATTAGCAGGTAACCAAACACATCCACAAGACATCATACACATCGGGAAGAAATCAAATAATAAAAGATATCTAGCAACCACCAACACATCCCAAATATTTAGGAACCACCAAACACACTATAAATATCTAGCCACCACCAAAACATCATAAATATCTAGCAACAACCAACATATCATAAATATATAGCAACCACCAACACATCATACATATATAGCAACCACCAAGACATCATAAATATCTACCAACCACCAACACATCATACATATCTAGCAACCACCAAGACATCATAAATATCTACCAACCACCAACACATCATCTATAACTTGCAGCCACCAAACACATCAAAATATTCGTGCAGCCATCAAACAAATCCCAAATATCTTGCAGCCATCAAACAAATCCCAAATATCTTGCAGCCATCAAACAAATCCCAAATATCTTGCAGCCACCAAACATTTTTAACGATCTTGCAGCTACTTAACACATCAAAAATAAGCAAGCAATGAGGCATAACAGTGAACAACCAGACATCAAAGAAATGTGACAGTTAACCACCAAACTCATGAAAAATATTTTCTAACCAGAAAGGACATGGACTAGACACGAATGTCATCTTACACATATCACAGACATCTGTCAGCCATCAAACACACGGCAGCGTCAATAAAGACATCAAACGCCGCCATAACCGCATAATCTACCCACAATGCTCCCGAACAGACTTCAGAGAGAGATTCAATTAAAGCCTTACGTTTCATATGCCTTGCTCCCCCTCCCCCCCCCACACACACTCTGCTTGAAACTGAACCGTGTCAAAATAACCGAATGTCAAGGCCTTTGAAACTAGAAGTTCAACTAACTGGTCGACTGCTCGTCAGATCTCGGCAATTTCCGGCCGACATGACGGAAGCGGGCCCACCCGGAAATGAAGCGGCGATCCTCACTTAATTGACAGGTGTGTGATAAAAGGTACCGATGAGATACCTGGGCCAGGTGTGAAAGGGATGCTGGAGATACCTGACGAGTGTATAAACAAAGATCACCGATAAAACTGTCGAAGGTGACAACGAAAATCATTTTGAATGAAGCCATGGATGTTTTGATGTAACCAGATGCAGACGTGAGATGAATCGATGAGTTCAAAAATAACGTTTGCACGTAATTATTAAGCTATCTATTGAATGTGTAACAACATACCTTTGATTATCAATGAATATTTTTAAAAGACAGTGATAGCTCTCGTTCTCTTTAAGGTAAACGTTAAGTACAAGATGAGAGTGCTAGGAAATTATTTCCTAAAGTGTTGAAATTGTTTATTACGGCAAGAAATAAGATTGTCTATTAGCCATTGGTACATCACAATGTCAACAGTTGTAGTTTAAAAAGTAAATAGCAATGTGTGAAGCATTTTACAGTTTCTTCCCCGAAAAATTGTTTACACTTATAAACAATGAACAACCCGATAAAAAGAAAAATACTGATATCATTTCAACAACTTCTAAGTTTTAAAAAATTGATTTAGGGCTGCAAAAATATAGATCTAAAAAATCTTCAAATTTAGATATGTTAAGTAATAGGTCTTATATTTTAAATTAATAAAATAAGGAATTGAAAAGAAAGGAACCAAACTATTTTTACAGAGCTTTGACTCAACAAGATTCGCATAAGAGTTGACATTAGTACTGCTGTAGTCCAGCCTAGAAATAATAAGTTAAATCATGGGGAACAAAAGATACTGATGAGAAGGGGAGAAAGTCAAAGTGGTGGGATCGATTGCTGACCATAGTTGAATGTAAATGTCCACTTATCATATAATAAATATGTTACAATTTTAAAAAAAAAATTGAAGCTCTGAGTCTGACATCAGTTACATTAGATATCGTATGGCAAAGGAAACCAACAATTAACGAGGCACCATCTAGGAAAGGAAACCAACAATTAACAAGGCATCATCTAGGAAAGGAAACCAACAATTAACGAGGCATCATCTAGCAAAGGAAACCAACAATTAACGAGGCATCATCTAGGAAAGGAAACCAACAATTAACGAGGCATCATCTAGTAAAGGAAACCAACAATTAACGAGGCATCATCTAGGAAAGGAAACCAACAATTAACGAGGCATCAAAAGACATGCTAGGAGAAAATTTATCAGGTTTTTTTTTTAATTTACAGTCAGTTATTTTGAACAAAAAAACAACACAGAAATTGTAATACAATTCTGAGAAGTTAGGTGTTCAAGTCCCATCTCCAATCACCTTACCTGTTATCAAAAGAACTCAACGAAAGATTTTGATTTTAACACTATTGAGCCATACAAACTGTTATTTCCCTTACCTGTACGACCAGGTCCCACAGTGCCCACTCGTACTAACAACCGCCAAAACTGAAGACTAAATGAATCCGACTGGTTGTAATTTCATTAACCGTTATTACTAGCTTTGGCCCCATTACCGCATGTGGTTAAATGGAGACCACGCCCCTACCCCCAACCTTCCAAACCAAAAAAAAAAAAAAGAAAAAAAAAAAAAAAGCATTTCCAAGGTTGGTCAGCTTGACACTGGCGCTTTCCATTTTGGAGTCGTGCTGAGTGGATTCCAGAGCGTAGTCGGAGAATACCAGCCAGGATATTAATAAAAACGCTAATCTCAATCCAAGCCAAACCTTCACAAAAAATCATTCGCCATTGTGACAACAAGTGAATGTCATAAATTTCAATTAGTCATTCTCAGTTTGTTGGCGCCACAAGTCGTTTTTAGGAGACTCATTAATCGCCAAAGAAACACATACACTGAAGAAAATTTAACTTTAGAATGTGTTGATCTTGTTAGTTTGTGATGGTGTTTTGATGTGAATCAGGGGTGATGTCATTAGACAACTACGATCTGATACGTTACGACTATTCTAATCGCAAAGGTTTTTATAATCAATAGTTTTAGTCAACACACCAAGAAACACATGCCGAACGAGCTTATCACTAGTGAATATGATGTAGGTTAATTTTTTTTACCTGACACACGGATCCACCTGACACACGGATCCACCCGACACACGGATCCACCCGACACACGGATCCACCCGACACACGGATCCACCCGACACACGGATCCACCCGACACACGGATCCACCTTACACACGGATCCAACTGACACACGGATCCACCTGACACACGGATCCTACTGACACACGGATCCATCCACCTGACACACGGATCCATCCACCTGACACATGGATCCACCTGACACACGGATCCACCTGACACACGGATCCACCCGACACACGGATCCACCCGACACACGGATCCACCTTACACACGGATCCAACTGACACATGGATCCACCTGACACACGGATCCACCTGACACACGGATCCACCTGACACACGGATCCATCCACTTGACACACGGATCCATCCACCTGACACACGGATCCACCTGACACACGGATCCACCTGACACACGGATCCATCTGATCCATGACTCCACATGATACTGGGAATCATCATCTCATTCACCTCAGAAAATGTTTGCAAAAGTTCATGAATATTTGATAGTAACTGTCACCACAACAAACCGATGTCTTTGAACTGTAACGGCTGCACCACCCCCCCCCCCCAGAACTGAGTCAACAAGAACACAACACTTGTAACATGAATTACTTTTGAAACTGACAAACGAAACTCTTTTACTGATTGCAAATGCACGATTTCTTTTAACAGACGTCAAGGAGACAAAACTATTTCAATTTTGTTTTTGTAAAGCGTGAATAATTCATGTAAAAATGGAAATTTGCTATAGAGAGCAGCGAGATCTTTCATTTTGTTGGTGTACTCTAACTTGTAACCATTGCGTCAGTTTGAACTATCTCACAAAACATGTCTCTATCAGCTAAACACAATCTGTCAAGGAAATCATTGCAGTATTGTGCGTTAAAATGTAAAGAGCAGTTTTCATGAGGCTTGAGGGAGGGGGCTTAGTGGCAATTATTTCCTGTCATTAGAAGTCATTATCGACATCAATCTATTCTCTACATATATGGGCTTCAACTATGTAGAGTTGTTTCCTAATAACCCTAAAATTAAATTTCCTTGGTAATGTTTAAAAAATAATAATTAATATTTTATTATTATTATTTAATTATATTTTTGGGAAAGGTGTTGGGTTAATAAAATTCTAGTGTATTCCTTTAAAATGATTGAAGGCATTCTTATATTTTATATTTAATAACCAGGACATAATATGATACCCTAAAGAAATCTAAACGACGTTCATTTGAGCCCCCAAGTTTCGGTGAGTCATTGGGTATTTCAATATGGTTAATGAGCAATAAATATTTATGCAAGCTCTGCGTCAAAGTCATTTAATATTTCAAAAATTGGATTTAAACACGTCTGAGGCAAATGAAAAATATGGACTATTTAATTAGGGGTGCCACATTTCACTCCACATGACTGACGTTGATGTTATTGTTGCCGACACAGATGACATGACAACAAATGTTGGGAGGCGCATGTAAATATGCGATGAGAAGGCAACTCTAGTCATGCGACAAATCAGCAGTGGGTCAAAGTAACCGGCCTTGACAGGTCTGGCCGGCAACAGTAACTAGATTAATATTACGTCCTTATTCAAATAAAAAGCTAAAATGAAATGCTATATGGAAATACAAACCATAAGCAATATATGAGTGCACAGTTTTTCATTTAAAACTAGCTATTGCAGTGGCGTCGCTAGGGGTTGCGGAGGGGGCGGGCCGCCCCGGGTGACACCATCAGGGGGGTGACACCAGACCGTAAAATTCTATATATTCCCGTTATTTGGCACTGGAAAACTCGGAGGATTTCTATTGGTTAAATCATGAGGGGGTGACACCATGAGCTACCGCCCCGGGTGACACCATGAGCTATCGCCCCGGGTGACACCATGAGCTACCGCCACGGGTGACACCATGAGCTACCGCCCCGGGTGACACCAACCCTAGTGACGCCTCTGAGCTATTGTAATGATACATATTATTTTTTTTTACATGTGTATAGAACCTATGTCTAAAACTGAAATTAAAGATTTCATTGGCATTCATTTTATAAACCAAATTTCTTTACTTTGAGCGCTATGAATATAATATAAATAATGATGCTTAATTAAAGTACACAAGTATAATTTAGTGAACGTAACCCATTTTACAACAAAATAAAAAAATCCTCTCGGCCTGCTATATTTTCAACATTTAACAGTGTTCTGTGTTACAATTTAATATATTTTTTTAAAGTTCTTACGATTTCATAAAGACCGTACAGCTTCCTCAATATGTACGACTATATGAGCCTGTATGTGTTCTAACTAAAAAGATGCTAATTATGTTTATTTGAATATTTCTACACCCCCTAACTTTTACATGGGCTTACTTTGACTGCTAATTTACTCGACGTCAGTATTAAAAAATTGAGATTTTGTATTTGCCTGCAATCTTAACTATTCATTGTTCTAGCCACAACTCCACCAACCCATTGTTCTAGCCACAACTCCACCAACCCATTGTTCTAGAGACAACTCCACTAACCCATTGTTCTAGCCACAACTCCACCAACCCTTTGGTCTAGCCACAACTCCACCAACCCATTGTTCTAGCCACAACTCCACCAACCCATTGTTCTAGCCTCAACTCCACCAACCCATTGTTCTAGCCACAACTCCAAAAACCCATTGTTCTAGCCATAACGCCAAAAACCCATTGTTCCAGCCACAACCCCAAAAACCCATTGTTCTAGCCACAACTCCACCAACCCATTGTTCTAGCCACAACCTCACCAACCCATTGTTCTAGCCACAACTCAACCAACCCATTGTTCTAGCCACAACTCCACCAACCCATTGTTCTAGTAACAACTCCACAAACCCATTGTTCTAGTCACAACTCCACCAACCCATTGTTCTAGCCACAACTCAACCAACCCATTGTTCTAGCCACAACTCCACCAACCGATTGTTCTAGCCACAACTCCACCAACCCATTGTTCTAGCCACAACTACACGAACCCATTGTTCTAGCTACAACTCCACCAACCCATTGTTCTAGCCACAACTACACGAACCCATTATTCTAGCCACAACTCCAACAACCCATTGTTCTAGCCACAACCCAAAAAACCCATTGTTCTAGCCACAACCCCAAAAACCCATTGTTCTAGCCACAACTCCACCAACCCATTGTTCTAGCAACAGCTCCGCCAACCCATTGTTCTAGCCACAGCTACACCAACCCATTGTTTTAGCCACAACTACACGAACCAATTATTCTAGCCACAACTCCACCAACCCATTGTTCTAGCCACAACCCAAAAAACCCATTGTTCTAGCCACAACCTCAAAAACCCATTGTTCTAGCCACAACTCCACCAACCCATTGTTCTAGCCACAGCTCCACCAACCCATTGTTCTAGCCACAACTACACCAACCCATTGTTTTAGCCACAACTACACGAACCCATTATTCTAGCCACAACTCCACCAACCCATTGTTCTAGCCACAACTCCAAAAACCCATTGTTCTAGCCATAACCCCAAAAACCCATTATTCTAGCCACAACTCCACCAACCCATTGTTCTAGCCACAACTCCCCCAACCCATTGTTCTAGCCACAATTCCACCAACCCATTGTTCTAGCCACAACTCCACCAACCCTTTGGTCTAGCCACAACTCCACCAACCCATTGTTCTAGCCACAACTCCACCAACCCATTGTTCTAGCCACAACTCCACCAACCCATTGTTCTAGCCACAACTCCACCAACCCATTGTTCTAGCCACAACTCCACCAACCCATTGTTCTAGCCACAACTCCACCAACCCATTGTTCTAGCCACAACTNAGCCACAACCCCAAAAACCCATTGTTCTAGACACAACTCCACCAACCCCCCCCTAACTTTTACATGGGCTTACTTTGACTGCTAATTTACTCGACGTCAGTATTAAAAAATTGAGATTTTGTATTTGCCTGCAATCTTAACTATTCATTGTTCTAGCCACAACTCCACCAACCCATTGTTCCAGCCACAACTACAGCAACCCATTGTTCTAGCCACAACCCGAAAAACCCATTGTTCTAGACTCAACTCCACCAACCCATTGTTCTAGACACAACTCCACCAACCCATTGTTCTAGCCACAACTCCACCAACCCATTGTTCTAGCCACAACTCCACCAACCCATTGTTCCAGCCACAACTCCACCAACCCATTGTTCTAGCCACAACCCCAAAAACCCATTGTTCTAGACACAACTCCACCAACCCATTGTTCCAGCCACAACTACACCAACCCATTGTTCTAGCCACAACCCCAAAAACCCATTGTTCTAGACACAACTCCACCAACCCATTGTTCTAGCCACAACTCCACCAACCCATTGTTCTAGCCACAACTCCACCAACCCATTGTTCTAGCTACAACTCCACCAACCCATTGTTCTAGCCACAACTCCACCAACCCATTGTTCCAGCCACAACTCCACCAACCCATTGTTCTAGCCACAACTCCACCAACCCATTGTTCCAGCCACAACTCCACCAACCCATTGTTCGAGCCACAACCCCAAAAACCCATTGTTCCAGCCACAACTACACTAACCCATTGTTTTAGCCACAACTCCACCAACTTATTGTTTTAGCCATTTAGCCACAACTCCACCAACTTATTGTTTTAGCCATTTAGCCACAACTCCACCAACTTATTGTTGTAGCCATTTAGCCACAACTCCACCAACTAATTGTTTTAGCCACAACACCAGCCACTAATTGTTTTAGCCATTTATCCACAACACTTCCTCACTCTAGTCTCACAGCCAATCAACCATCTCCACTCCCTCCACTAAAAATACATAAAAAAATCTGCATGCTGCTGTCATTTTGACAGTTCTGACTCCATTCATCAGTTCCGCTTGACCACCCAGCTCCCCTCACAATAGCAGACGTGCCCACGATCCCCACCGATATCTGCCCACGATCCCCACCGATATCTGCCCTGGTGTATGTTGGCCGTGTTCGGCTTGTTTTATTTATTTCTTTTAGAAAATAGAATAAAGAAAAAAATGTCGATTGTCAAGAACACGTAAAAAAAACCCAGACCTCGTCATTATGTTGACACGAACGATAGCGTCGTGATAACATGTACATATTTATGAATCAAATAAGGAAGTTGCTACGTTTGAACAGAAAATATCGAAATGGATTGAAAGAGAAGAGATGACAGTATATTTTCCTTTTCTCTTTAGCGTTTTGCGTATAACTTATGTCAGATCGAGCTATACGTTTGCCATCTAAATCCCCGCAGTAGTTCTCAAAAAAAGTACTTTAGCCACTATAAAACTGGTTGGATCACATTTTAAACTGACCATTGGCGATACAACCAATTCCTGAGTGTGTATGGACATAAGTATTTTGTTTTGTACACGTAAATATGAGGCGCACTTTTGACGTTGCCATGAGTTAGAGTCGTGACGAAGGTTTTGGAATACTCCTGGCTAAAATATGTGCGGCTCAGGATCTTCATTGCTGTGCGCCGTCTTAAACTCTCGCGGTGCTAATGTAATCAGTTTCTCTTTCAGTGACAATAGCATAGATATACGAGTGGTGATCAGGGCAAATAGTACAATAAACACATGTGTTTCAATTGTGCTAATTGTAGGTGAGTGTTGCATTCACACATAGGACGTCTTGGACATTTAAAGTAACAGAAATAAAAAATAATAAATATTGCTTACATCAGTCAGGTTAGAAATACCATTGACATGGACCCTAGAAAAAAAATAGCTATTTTTAGACAAGAGTGTGTCCGTACCTAACTTTAAAGTCAATGAAGCTCCATGTTATGAGAGCCGTCATGGCTGTGGACATTTCACTCTAACAGACATGTGCTAGCACTGACCTCTCACATATGACTGACGTTGTCTATAATTAGAATCATCGCTGCATGGTTCCAGGAAACCGGGAGGTCTGCACGATCCCATTGCCAAGGTCACTGTGGGAGGGGGGGTTTGGGAGGGGGCCGCGTTCCCTAAAGAAGAAATTCGATTAACCCTTTGAACAAGTGGGTTGCCGTCAACGACCAGACTTCAAGAGAGTCTTTAAACGTCCAGACAGTCGAGAGAGAAGCACTATTTTCTCAGCAGTTTTTTTTTCCACATCACATTGAAATTATAACAGATACAAAGCAAAGCTTTTACTTTCGTGTCTTTTCTTCCCCAACCAACGACCAAATATATTTTTTGTTTCCTAAAACATACTTCAATAAAAACCTGACAAGTTATGCTTTTTGTCTTCCTGGTTTAGGACTTATAGACATGATCACCTTTACATGAGTCTTAGAGCAGTCTTATAACAGTCTAAGAGCAGTCTTAGAACAGTCTTAGAGCAGACTTAGAACAGTCTTAGATCAGTCTTAGAGCAGACTTAGAACAGTCTTAGAGCAGACTTAGAACAGTCTTAGATCAATCTTAGAGCAGACTTAGAACAGTCTTCGAGCAGTCTTAGAACAGTCTTAGATCAGTCTTAGAGCAGACTTAGAACAGTCTTAGAGCAGACTTAGAACAGTCTTAGAACAGTCTTAGAGCTGTCTTAGAGCAGACTTAGAGCAGTCTTAGAGCAGACTTAGAACAGTCTTAGAGCAGTCTTAGAACAGTCTTAGAGCAGTCTTAGAGCTGTCTTAGAGCAGACTTAGAGCAGTCTTAGAGCTGTCTTAGAGCAGTCTAAGCTCATTCTTGTCTCATGGTGAAGTTAACTATCAACGTGTCTTCTCGCTGGTACGTTTGTGTGACATCATGACAAATATGACTCAATAAATTCTGATAGAATTATACAGTCTATGAGAGATAAGATAATATTTAAATTCCTTTCACATTCATTGTGTTAAACACGCGCGTAAAGAAATTGGTGTTGCCAATACTAACGATCTCTGGCAATAAAAATATTCTGGGTGTGTTGGGCAGGTTGTCTTATCTTTGTTCTAATTAAAGATGTAATGGGATGATTGTCTTATCTTTGTTCTATTTCTGGATGTCCACTATCGACTGCTGCTTCAGTAAACTTTAGTTGTGACTCCTGAGGCTAGACCTTATGACTTTGTAGACATTTTAGGCTGAAAGCATTAAACATTTCCATTGACCATTACAATCTATTTTGTTTATGTGCAACGATCGTCACTTGTGCAATGTGATGTGCGACATGGTCAGTAGAACTCTCCTGACACACGTATAGACGAACTGTGCGGTTATAATCACGTTATCGTCCCTGGCCAATGAAACCATGCGTATCCACTTGACCCCTGACTGCGCGTGTCGACGGAATGATCATATTATTGACCGAGACTTATTTAGAAAGCGTGTCTACCATAAAGGCGAGGAACTATAGAGACGTATTCTAACACAAACCTTTTGGCCGCTCGGACGTTCTGCCTAATGTGATAAGAGTGCAGGTCTTGTTGAATTTGTAGACAGATATTCCGGAAAGATTGTTTTAGCCCAGTAGATATTGTTTTAGCCCAGCAGACAAATATTTTGCTCAGTAGACATTGTTTTAGCCCAGTAGACATTGTTTTAGCACACTAGACATTGTTGTAGCCCAGTAGACATTGTTTTAGCACACTAGACATTGTTGTAGCCCAGTAGACAAATATTTTGCTCAGTAGACATTGTTTTAGCCCAGTAGACATTGTTTTAGCCCAGTAGACATTGTTTTAGCCCAGTAGACATTGTTTTAGCCCAGTAGACATTGTTTTAGCACACTAGACATTGTTGTAGCCCAGTAGACATTATTTTAGCCCAGTAGTTATTGTTTTAGCCCAGTAGACATTGTTTTAGCCCAGTAGACATTGTTTTAGCCCAGTAGACATTGTTTTAGCCCAGTAGACATTGTTTTAGCACACTAGACATTGTTGTAGCCCAGTAGACATTAATTTTGCTCAGTAGATATTGTTTTAGCCCAGTAGACATAGTTTTAGCACACTAGACATTGTTGTAGCCCAGTAGACAAATATTTTGCTCAGTAGATATTGTTTTCGTGCAGTAGACATAGTTTTAGCACATTAGACATTGTTTTAGCCCAGTAGACGTTATTTTAGCCCAGTAGACAAATATTTTGCTCAGTAGATATTGTTTTCGTGCAGTAGACATAGTTTTAGCACAGTAGACATTGTTTTAGCCCAGTAGACGTTATTTTAGCCCAGTAGATATTGTTTTTGCCCATTAGACATAGTTTTAGCACAGTATACATTGTTTTAGCCCAATTGACCTGATTTCCTTGGTCTGACGATCAGGTGCACTTGCACTGATCTCTTTTTGTCAGGTTATCAGCCTGTGACGGACAATTTCCTTGTCTTCATAATTTAGATAATAATAATAGCAAGTTGTGGGATATCGGGAACGTATTGTCGTCCTTTGTCAAACCGTTAAGCAATTTTTAAAAAAAAATTTTTCGTAAATCGCACAACACAGGTAGGTGTACCATGCTTTTGAAGTATACACTGTATAAAAATAATATTAAATTTAAAGAACCACAAAAACCACATGTTTTAATAAATACTTTATATTTGAAACTTTACTAATGTGTATTGATTATGTACAACAAAATACACACTAGCATAAACATTTAATTTTACAGATCGGGAAAAAGTAACGAAAGTATTTTCAAAAGAATACGCATCGCATCACACAAGATGAAGATATTAAAAGAGTTGTTCAATATCACACGCATCGCACAATAGAAAAAAAGTACATGTTACATGCAGATACATAGAGATAAACCTAAAATTCATTTATTTAATTACGGTACATTGGATCCATGTGACATTTTTATACGTCATTTTAATTGTCGCCACCAGTCCGCCTGCAAAATTTCAGCTCGATTGGATACGGGGAAGGGTGGTTAAAAATTGATCCACAATTTTTGCGGCACAAATGATGTGCTAAATGTGTGCCTTTTTTGAAAGGTCAAACCTCCTCTCATTATTTTTACAGACAAGCCTCATCAAGCGAACATCACCAATCAAATTTGTCAGAATATAACCATCCAAACCCCATAACGGCTTTGGCGTGAGTGCCTGATGTTACGATATTGTTTCCACCAGTTCTTGCTTTTGCTTGGGCTGTTAGACTTTCCAAGCTGTGAGTCCAGATGTCCAGCTCAGGGCCGATTTTCTTGGAATGTGTCATTTAACCAGAATCTGACCCTTAGAATTGTCATCGGCGATCAAGTTTCGGCTCAGCTTTAACTTCCATGGACAATGCTATAGGCCCAGTCTATCGGCCCAGTCTATTTGCCCAGTCTATTGGCCCATTCAAGCTGCAGCAGCTCGAAGTGCCAAGCCATGTACTGTAGGACAAATCTGCAGCCACGGGCCGATAGTCGGTGAACACATCTACAAATGGGGAAAACTGTCGCTTAACTAGGTTTCGGCGCATTGTCTTTAACACACTCGTGCATTGTCTTGATCTATGCCTCGTGGATGATAGATGTTTTCCCAAACGGTACAGATTAATAATGTGTTGATTTCGCCAGTTTTCATTTAAGATTTGAAAGGAAAAAAATGAAAACACTTTATCTCATCTGTTACAGGTGCTCCTTCTATACAGAACATTATTACTGTATCAGTTTCTTAAACATTCGAAAACTTAAACTGAGTATTCACACACATGTTTTGAACGCTGTTACAGATCACCTAATTCTGTACTCTTTCCTAATGTTTCACTACCGCGTCTTTCGTACGTATTCATTGATTGAATCATTGTGATCAGTGATATCTCCACTATGCAGCCAACATTCGCAAATTTCCCAAATATCGGTCAACGGAATCTATGTCACGTATAGAAGTATCAGCCCCTTTCTCTCCCTAGGGCATATTGACTATTTACCTCCCATTTCATCATTGGTTAATTAGGATCGGTACCTAATGTCAATACCTGCAGTACCTTTATAGATATTACGATAATTACGGAATTTCCCAAAATAATGACCCTACTCTTTTAAAAAACTTTGTACTTTTAAACTCTTTATATTAGCCCTTACGGATAAATATTTCTTGTTCGTATTAGTACATGGGCCTTAATAAAGTAATGTTAAGATTCGAGTTATTAAGGCCATGCATACATATTTTAATAGAAACATCTTAATAATTTTTTATTTTATTTTATGGTACATTTAACGCTTTCAAAGCAAGGCATTCCTGATCAACAATATGAAATCCAAACAATGCTTACCTTATCAACTTTTCCTACAAAACTTGCATTCATTAGTTATTATAGACTCGACACAATCAATTTTAACTCTGTTGTCTATGTAGGTTAATGAAAGTGCGCACGCAGCAGCGGATTAACGGAATGGCTCATGTAGCAATGGTCAAAGAGACCTAGCAAAAAGTTACAGCTAAAAATATTTTGTCTGACACATGAAACTGATACATGCAACAGATAAGGCCTTTAATTGATTAGGGCCCCCTCATCTCAAGAGTATTTCACGCGCATGGGCATGAAGGATACAGCAAAATGGCTGCCAGCCTAAATGAACGTAAATGATTTTGACAGAAATCGTACACCTCTCGGGTGCCGGATGTGTTTACCCGTGGGAAGTGATCGCGAGTACGCGTTGAATCTTGGGACTGTGGCTTTAAAAAAAACGGCGCCATTTTCGACAGTTACGTTGGAATTCGTTAAACGGTACACTGCACGGGTGTGGTTAAATTAACACTGCAATGATGTTAAATTAACATTGCACGGGTGTGGTTAAAATAACACTAACCGGATAAGGTTAAATTAACACTACACGGGTGTGGTTAAATCAACACCGCAAGGTTGTGGTTAAATTAACATTTCACAGGGGTGGTTAAATTAACACTACACGGGTGTGGTTAAATTAATACTGCCCAGGTGTGGTTAAATTAACACTAACCGATTATGATTAAATTAACACTGCACGGTTGTGGTTAAATTAATACTGCAAGGGTATGGTTAAATTAATACTGCAAAGGTGTGGTTAAATTAAGACTGCAGATTGTGATTAAATTAACACTGCTCGTTTGTGTTTAAATTAACACTGCACGGTTGTGTTTAAATTAACACTGCAGGGGTGTGGTTAAATTAACACTACAAAGGTGTGGTTAAATTAACACTGTGGGGTGTGGTTAAATTAGGTTAAATCAACATATCTTTTGTGTAGCGTAATAGGCCTTTTTAAAGCTCAAACTTTGCTTCTTGCTGAAAAAGTGTGTGAAGTTAAATTCCATTCCGAAAATCGAATCAAGTGTCATTTGTCGTCTGTTACTCCAAGACCATGGCCTAATGGACTGATACGATGGTTTTTAAATTTAATGTGTAATCAGAGTGCAATGATCTTTAAATAGTTGGCCAATCATGTCCTATACATTCAAATCACATCGACTTTTCCGGTGAAATGTCTTGTGACGCCTTTAATCTCAAAACTGATCTTTCTATGTCTCTATCTCTCTATTTATATCATTCGCTAGAAACCAGAGCAAGCATGACGCAGTCTATTTATATGTAATAGAGTGCACATCCGTCCCGTGCCGCACTATGCACATCACATAAAGACGCACTACATAGAATGAAAGGAAGTGAAGAAAGAGACAGAAGCGTGGCTCTGTCACATGACATGTTGAGAGAGATCACGTGATGAATTCTAGACCAGAATGCTTAGCGAGCAAGGTCAGGGCAGACCAGAAGGCTTAGCGAGCAAGGTCAGGGCAGACCAGAAGGCTTAGCGAGCAAGGTCATGGCAGACCAGAAGGCTTAGCGAGCAAGGTCAGGGCAGAGGAGATCAGAGTTTTAGGAAAGACGGGCGAGATGCTGACTTTGTTTCACTGATGTATATTAACATGTCAAAGGAGTGTACATAAGTTCAAGTATTGATTTAAAGTTATTTGTGATACAAAGGACTTCCTTGTTTCACTGTGTGCTTGAGTGTTCCATGTATGTAACGCCTACAAGTGAGAAAGCGGCCCCAAAACAATTTCGTACAGGTTCATTGTTGTTAAATTTACAGCTACAGTTCTCACTTAGTTTGTTTAGTATGTACCTGTTGAAATTAAAGGCAAAACTCGGCTACAATTAGAACACATTTCTTATAAATATATGTATACTAGATGCCCGCGGCATAGCATACGCCACAGATTTGCTCATAGATAGTGCAAAGAAATTGGAGGGGGTGAACAGGCACAAACTACATCACGATGAAATCAGAACAACGCGAATGAACCTCGGATGCAGGGATAACTGCGACGCATTGTTAATCTGGAAACATGTGCACTGTGGTTAGCCACTTGCCACCCCAGCTTGCCAAACATAAACTAATTGTCATAACCTGACAAAATTCATTCATCAAGACTATTTCCACTCGTCTTGTGCTTGTTAATGGTGATCGAAAAGATAGTGGGAAATGAAGGGGCACAAAGACAAACATTTTAAAAAATTAAGAAAAGTAACGTCTTAGCTTGGGATTGAACCTGTGACTTCCGCGTGTTAGGCGAATGTAACCATTACACTACGAAATACATGTTAAATGGGACACGGTGGTCTGTGACCGCTGCATCACTTGCCAACAGATCATCTTTCATGGTCTGTGGACGCAATTATCTTCTGCACAGAAGTAGCGTCTGTATATCTAAGATAAGATAAATTGTTATTCTGAAAGAAAATAGTAATTGATTTTAATTCGACGAATCGTTGAATGACCCTCACCCACCCTGTTTACTACCTTTTATTGCAATCTGATTGGTCGGTGGGGTCAGACAGTTTGCTTGGTGTCCGGCATGGTTGGACCATGATGAGAATTATATATATTAATTATATAGATATAAAATTCGTCAGAAACTAGAGCAAACAAGACAGAGAGCAAGCAAACTTGACCATTATTGGTCTCAAGACATGCGCACTGTGTTTGATTGAATCATGTTCACTCACACTGTTCTGATTTCTTCGTGCTGCTGTTGTGTTGGCTCCTTGGTCATTCTCTTTGTAGTGTCTATGAGAAATTCTGTGGCGTATGATATTTATTGCCGATTTTATAAACATTTTTTATTCTTGGTGCAATTTTAATAACGTTCAAATTTATGCCAGCAAAGTTGTGCTTTTTTAATGAAAATCTTCGTCATTAATTAATAAATAAAACTTTACCAACAAAATGAAATTTAAAAATCTTAAAATTAATATTTATAATGAAAATATCTATTGTATATAAAACGTTAATTTTTAAAACTGAATCTGGGTAAAAAAAAGAACAATAAAAAAAAACAAAAAAAAACTACAACTTTTAATGTACTTAGTAGGGCATCGATGTTATGACTGTTTCAAAACTGAAAATGTCAACAACGACAATTTGAGATTAAAGGAAAGAAATTAATAATTGGATATTTAACATAATTTAAATTATATATCTTGATTATTTTTAACATTTTTAACAAATTATTTATACCAAAAATATTGTAGTAAGTATAGACGCAAAGTGTAGCATTTAATTCTATTAGAATGTGAAGTTAATAAGTCTTCAACTCACAAATTAACCAGATTTATTTGACTAGATTAAGCTCCTTCGACAATACTCGTTTTAATTGTAATATTTGCATACTGTTCAAAAATCATAAGGAAATAACATTTTCTTTTTTACCCAAACATTGATGATGTCAGTTCGTCATATTTATATTTGATACCAAGTATAGAAGAAAACTCACTATCATATCACTAACAGAAAGAATCTCATGAATAGTTCATCAGAGAAACACGCGTCTTGCAGCTGAACATTCGGACATTATAATATTGGTCATTTCACTGTTGTCATTAGTTGAACATTCGGACATTATAATATTGGTCATTTCACTGTTCCTTTGGATTTAATTTTTAAAGAGATTTCAAAGATAAAAAACTGAATATCAGATTTGTAACAGCTTCAACAGGCAAGTGATGCATTAGTAAAACGAATTCATCACGTTCGGCTGTATACATACTGCTGATATTAACTTACGAGACTAAGACATCTGAAATCAAACAGACACTTAGGAAGTAGATGACAGAAAATTAAGTACTAATACATAGAGATAATCTTAAAATTCATTAATTTAAATACAGTGCATTCGATGGATGTGAAATTTTGATACGTCATTGTTTTGTTATCGAACGAGTTTACTTGCAAAATTTCAGTTCGCTAGCATACGGGGAGGTGGGTTAAAAATCGTTTTAAAGTTTTAGCGGCCCACAATCAATCAAGTGGACACCACAAGTTAATATAAAGGATTTAAAATAAAAAGAAAAAATAATAAACGATGAGGACAGAGTGAGGCAGAATGAGAGAGAGTGAGAGAGACAGAGAGAGATTGAATTATTTAGATAAATAAATAGCGAGGAGAGGCGAATGAATGTTTGCGAAACAAATCTTATCACGAGATTGACAAAAGCTTCCAAAATTATTGGACACAATCTATATCTTGACAGAATCGGGTTATTTCTTGTCATCGTCATCACGACACGTCGTGTTCAATGTTTGATATCAAATTTTAGCCAACAATAAACTTTCCACGATAGCTGGAGATTGCATGACTGGAAATCTGAAGGCGAAAGCGCTTAACTTCCCGTAACATCCAACACCATATACCGTATAAATAATTTCGAATACACGTCTTTAATTTATTTTGTTTTTTTCTTTCTTTGTTTCTCCAGCGTTGAACATTAAACATAATACAAGTTGGCAACAGTTAGATCCTTCCTACATATAAGGTACATGTACCTTCCTTCTGTACAGAAGGAGCGTCTGTAACATATAAGATAAGGGATCACACATACACAGGGACGTGATGCACATGTTTTACTCTAGAAGATGCCCCTGACACATTTTGACAGTATTTGTCCTTATGGTTTTGGCTTAATCATATGACGTATTTTAGATAGTTTGTTTTTTTCAAAACATTTTTTTAATCAGAAAGAAAAGTACTTGCACAGAACATTGAAAAAAATTTGTTAGAGACAAAACTCATATCCTGAAATGTTCTTTCTAAAATTCACTGTTCCGTGTGCAAAGTAAAAAAAAAAAAAAATAACCTCGTGTGAAAAAAGCACAGCAACCATTTTTTGTTCAATTTTATTACAAACTTTGCTGCGTGGTATTTCTAAGCTACAGCGTGGCATTGGTCAGATATCTTCTGGCTTCGCTGTCGCGCAGCTTATAGGAAAATTGATCCTGAGTAAAGACAAGATTGTAAGAGTAAGATTTGTTGTAGACTATACAATTTTGTACGTTCGCCTGCTGTGTGTAGTGTAGTTATGATGTTCGTCTGCTGTGTGTAGTACAGTTATGATGTTTGGCTGCTGTGTGTAGTGTAGTTATGATGTTTGGCTGCTGTGTGTAGTGTAGTTATGATGTTCGTCTGCTGTGTGTAGTGTAGTTATGATGTTCGGCTGCTGTGTGTAGTGTAGTTATGATGTTCGGCTGCTGTATGTAGTGTAGTTATGATGTTCGCCTGCTGTGTGTAGTTATGATGTTCGGCTGCTGTGTGTAGTGCAGTTATGATGTTCACACAAATGATCTGACATTGTAGCAATGGGCAAGATGATTTATTGATTGTGTTAATTTGATTCTCATTCTGTTAAAAATGCGGCTTGAATGAGTGTGATTTTATCTTCGGCGCATGAAAGATGGCCATACAATTAAGCTAATTCGTCATTTAAGAAACAATAGCAATAAAACTTGTAGTTTTTTTTTTTTTTTTTTTTTTTT
>MUZC01001432.1:165845-187649 GCA_002072015.1 Radix auricularia
GGGGTCCAGCAGCGATAAGATGTAAAGGAAGATCGGTATCTGGATTGATGGAGCGGAGAGAATATTGAGAGATAGTATTTAGAGTCAAGAACTTCACAGCTTGGTACTGAACTAATTGCATATAAATTAATATTTGAAGTAGAAAGCCAAAACGAATTTAGTCTGACAGTTGATTAAGAAAATATGTTAGAGCAGTGTGCTCCTAGAATTGATGGTTATACCGGTGCCTGTCCGTTGGCAATAAGATCTGCGGAATTAATCTAGAAATGACTTAAAGTATATAATTATAATCGTCCATTTACAACTATATAATCACTAAAGATTATTTCAATTTTTCGGCAATATCACAAAAATGAAACAAATTAAAATTAATTACATTTCTCTACCTACACCAGTGCAGATAAAATAATGTATCGGTCTCTTGAGCAATGGAAAAATCCCGCTGGTCCACCGTACAAAAATGTTTGAGAAACACTGTGTTAGAGAGTAAATAGAACGAGAAAAAGGAAAGTTTCACCTTGGTTTTTAATAACAAAGCTTGTCTATGTCTCGTTTATGATGGTACACGAGTTGTCATTGTTTCTCAAGCCTGTTTTAGCGCTCCTGGAGCAGTCTAGCATGTTCAAAGGGCTTTGATTTTTCAAAACGTATATAAAGAAGCGATTAAGAATTATTTAATATGATTTTGTTGGCGTTACATTCTCTTAATTGTTTGTGAAATATGAACTTGTAAGTTTTAGAAGGTAATAAATAGAAGAATGCAGCCATGAGATTTGAAGTCATTTTATTTTTTATCAGAAAGTGATGATGTATGTCAATTTGTGTCATCTTACTTTCAAGCTCTGTCATAGTGAACTGTTAAACTTGGGGCATTCCTTTTAGTGACTTGTCAATCGTTGTTCAAGCTTGTCTCACCCGTGTACACCATTGCCGAACATTGTTCAAGATTGTCTCACCTGTGTACACCATTGCCGAACATTGTTCAAGATTGTCTCACTTCTGTACACCATTGCCGAACGTTGTTCAAGCTTGTCTCACCTCTGTACACCATTGCCGAACGTTGTCCAAGCTTGTCTCCCCTCTGTACTCGCTACATTCTGTTCGCTACTCGGACACAGACTTGCATGCAGCGCGAGGCTATTCATTTCCTCCCGTGCCTTCTTCAACATTGCAATCGCCAACATCCTGTTCATATCTAAGCCTGACATTATCGATGGCTCTACAGTTATCACAATTTTTAGTTGTCAATTGTTTCTCTCAATAAGGAGACCATTTATAGCCATAAAAATGTATAGGTATCTACTTTCACACTTAACTAATGTGATATGTTTGTATTCGAAACTTGTATTTACGAATGTGATTTATAAACTCAAATTCCCATTTGGACTTACAGAAGACTTCAAACTATAATTCCAAACATAAAGGGCACGTGACATCACAGTTTACTTTATAACCACAGAAACAGTTTGACCTATTATTCTCCTAATGACTGTTAATTCCTTAAAATTGACCTGACCCATCGGTACCTTTGTGATGGTGAACCTACTATCATTGACCTATTTTGACCAGATTCGCCGCCAGGTAAAATGGTCTAATCAAGTCTCCCTACCCGTCCCCGCCTCGGAATGATGAGACACACGAGCACATCTGAGATGGCCCCGTGCTTACAGCTATTTGCACGTCCAATTAGTCAACCCCCACGTGACAACCCGACTCATGCTGATTGAATAATCACGCCCAGTCCCACCCCACCGAGTCAACCGGCTAAACCATCCCTTGGAAAGTTCAAAGAGAGAAAAATGAACTCGGATTCATTTATAACGCCTGACTCATTACAGCTTAAAAAACCCCGCCAAATTTCGTTACACTCCCTTTTATATGGGTCATATGACATTGGTGCCTGAATTATCATTCTCAGGGACATTTTTTGTTGAGGGGACGATGAAAAAAATTATTTAAGTGATTGGAAAACAGATTGGGAGAAAGAGAGATACTGAGACAGAGAGAGAGAAAAAGAGAGAGAGAGATAGATAGATAGATGGATAGATAGATAGATAGATAGATAGATAGATAGATAGATAGATAGATAGATAGATAGATAGATAGATAGAGAGAGAGAGAGAGAGACAGAGTATAATAAAAATGTATTTTGGGAGACGCTGTAAGTATCATCGTCAGAATGGCACAAGTTCTGTTTGTTTTTTTCTCACGATTTTTATACCTCCGACAATATGTCATCATATTGCAGAATAGTTTGATGTAAACATTCTAAGCAACTCTCTTTTTATGCAAGTCTAAACCACAAACTGATTAAAATAAATTAGAATTTAAAAAAACAACATCTGTTGGATATAAATCCTGACAGATTACATTTCTTTACATGAATGAAAATTTTCCAACTGAATCCATGGATGTTCTAACGATAGAATAACTCCAATAAATAATATGGATTATTTCTAATGACGAGATAGGCGTTTTACATATAAGTCTTGTACTGAAATATGTCATTAGTAATTTCCAGTTTATTACTCACAAATAAACACACGCACACACGCAAACGCACATATATACACAAATATATATATATATATATCAACATTTAAAAAACACAACCATTTATGAAATGTGTCATTTTAAAGGTAGTGAATTTAGCTTTCATTTCTGTTTAAAACTATTGGCCTTGAAATTAAGGAATATGTAATTAAATTTTGATTAAGAGACCTAACCATATAACATTTCCGATTAAAACTGTTTAATGGTTTTATCTTTTTATTTATCATTTCACAAACCATGTTTTCAATAATAGAGCAAAGGAATGCCCCTTATATAAGACTGGCAAGCTATGTTGAGACACGAGATTAGAAAAACCAACATCGAATTCTCTACAGCCATTTATTTATTTGCCACAAACCTAATATTTCTATCCACTATTCCTTTTTTCCCAGCATTCTGTCTGTCTCCCCCGCCTCTATACCCTAATTCCACTCTTGCTACCCCTCTCCCCACCCCCCTCTCTCTCTCTCTCTATCTCTCTCTTACTTTGTTGGCCATACCATGAGTTGGTCCCATAGCGGCACCATGTCTATAAATGTAACAGCAATAAACTGACTGGCCCGTGGCCTACTCAATGCGCCGTATCTATTTTCACAGCGGTAGTCAAGATGTCATAAGAGTTACGTACCCCTCCCTGTGAGTTGTCTGCGCCTGATTGGCCGGAAGATTGTTTCTGCGGCAGTCTATCATCAATTTTGCTTTTTGTGTCTGTTGCCAAGAGCCCAGTTTTCCTATTGCCGATTGCCTATTCCAACAAAATCCCATCTTTGTCTATTGTGTGTTGTTAGGTAAAATTTGGTTTTGTCTGGGGTGTCTATGCGATGTAAGGCAAAGGGATCAGTAATAAGTAAGTAAAATAGTTCAATATGATGTCATGTTTATTTGTCAGCCCTGCTGTCACCACATCTTGTTCCCCTTCGGATAGCATAGAAATAGTCTATTGAATAGAAAGGAGCGTATTTCATAGATAAGATATACCTTACTGACTTCCACATTAGATGTTATAAAACCAATCACGCTACAAAACTCACATTTAACAAAAGCTGACGTAAAGTAATTACTAATTAAACCTGGATTTAAATTCCATCAATTCAGTCAAGGAAATTAAAAGTTTCACAGCAAATACTGCGTCAGGAGTCTAAATTTTATTTTTTTATTTTATTTTATTAAAGATATTTTATGCTTTTAGTATTATTTACTATTTAAAATATAGGTATATAGAATGTAAGTTTAAAGCAATAATTATAAGGCCTAGTTAACGTCATATAACTTTATTAGTAATCTTATAATAGCTCAAATTAAATTAAGTTTGCAAGGATTGGTGTAAGAGAGTTTTACACTCTAAAATTAAAATTGAAATAATAATTAATTATTATAAGGGATTAGATCCAACCCTCGGCGTAGCATACGCCGCAGAATGGCTCATAGATAGTGCAAAGAAAGGGGGGAAATACGGGAACAAACTTCCCTCAGTTCGCATAATGATAGTTGTTTAGAGCATTAATTTCTCTCATGTTATATTATATATTGCGTCTCGTGAGGCGCGGCGCGGGTGTGCACACTACTACAGTGGTGTCCAAAGTCCGGCCCGCGGGTCAAAACCGGCCCTCGAAGCAATTTTTACTGGCCCGCGGCCTCATCTAAAATATTAAATAAATTGACGTATTTTTTTTAAAAAAGAATATTAAATGTAAGAAAAGTCGACATGTTTTTTTTACCGTTTTGAGTACGTCAAAGGATGGCGAAAGTCGATAACATTGTATTGTTTACCAATAACTAGTCTTCATTCTTAAAGACCGAAAAGGGGAACAAATGTATTTGGTTCTGATTTTTCTGTTGTCTATGTCGTTAAATTAGCAAGTAAACAATATCTTTTTTTATTACTGATTGCTCTCGCCATGACTTGTGAGCACAATTGATTGGCAAAACTTGTCTATAACAAAGACAGCAAAGTCAGATTGGTAAAGTTTTAAAACTTCACTCTATCAATCATATAGAAGTTCTTCGTGCTAAACATATTTGATGTTATCGTGTACCTAAGCCAGTGATAAAGGGCTGTTAACTCTATTGGCTCTAAAATCCTTTTTCATCGCAAGTTTTATCAGTATCTTCTTGACATCCAGGGAGAATACAAAGATATTGTGTATCACAATGATATAAGATGGTTTAGTCGGGGGGCAGCACTTCAGCGCGTCTGCACATTAAAAAAGAAATTGGGTAGTACAAGGAATATGAGGAAAAACTATTTCCAGAACTATCTGTTACTGCTTGTCTTGCATATTTTGCATTTTCGATTGATGGGAAAGACGTCTTAACCTTCTTAACACAAGTCCCGAAGGCAAAATGCAGTGGTAAACCAATTAAATTCACATAAAACCTTTCGGAACAAGCTGCAACTTTTTCAAAGGCAGTCTAAAACCAAACATTTCCCTTCAATGGAGAAAATCATGACACGTGTTCCAGAAAGAACCTTCAATTAGGTATGTTGCAGATATCACATCCCTGGCTGATCAATTTCAAAGACGCTTTCATGACTTTGCAGCTATTAAAAAGAAATACATTTTTTTAAATCGTCACCTTTCCCCGTAATCTTGATAATACTGCAGGCGATCTGCAGTTGGAACTCCTTGAGCTACAAACAGATGCTGAATGTCACAGTAGACAACATTAATTTCCTCTCTTTGACTTTTTCAGTCAGCTGCATGGATAAAGAGGGAGTCAAAGAAATTCGAACATTTGTTTAATAAAATGCTCAGCTTGTTTGGCTCGACATACTTGTGTAAGCAGACATTTTTAATGATGAATTTTAACAAGAACCGTGTGAGGACGAGAGTAAGTGACTCTCACCGACATTAGATAACATACGTATCAGAACCAGCGGCATGGAGCCTGACCCCAACTATTTACTGCATCAAACATCTCAGTTTCACCTTTCATATTAAAATTTTACAATAATACTCATCAACCTAAGTTATTTTTATAATATTGTTTATTCTGGCCCGCGAATATCTATACATCAAGGAATATGGCCGCCATGCAAAATGTTTGGACAACCCTGCATTAAAAGACTGCGGCACCTTGCTTGGTCTGGCTTCTTGCAAGTAATGTATAAAGATTAGCGTTGCGGATATTATCGATTAATTTCACGGTTAATCGTTTAAATTTTGTAATGTTTAAATTAGTTTAAACGATTAATCGACCCCTCACTTATAAACTAATGGAAGTCAAAAAGTAACCCCATCCCCACCCACCCAAAAAAAAATGTGCTGATAAATTAATAAATTTCCTTACAATTACACTAACATTTTGATTTGAAACTATTAACTGACGGGAATGTTCAAAATGTTGATAAAGGTAATGGAGTCTGACTAAGAGACAGAGAATGACGACAGCTCTTCTGATAAATTATGGTTTTACAAAATGGGGACGAAAGTTCATGAATTCATCAACCCTCTACAATGGTAGAAACTAAATCAGCACCGATATCCGATAATGTCATTTCTTGCCAAGCCCGTTTGGTGCATACCAGTTACCTCAGTTCCTTGTAAATGATTGTTGAGCTTCAACTGTTATATTGTCAATAAGACCCGCTCATCATTTCAACCAAATAATGTTAACAAACTTGTCCTTTTCGACAGTTGGTGAAAAGATCACATATAAAGGAGATATTTCAGTTTTATTTAGATTTTCAACAAGAGCATTTAATAAGTGTTACTTATGATATAATAAATTTTAATTTGTGGCCTTATTCTAAATTAACGATTAATTAATCGTTAACTTTTCAAAAGTATACTATTCAATTAGAAAGAAATGTTTACATCCCTAATAAAGATACACATTTCTATTAAATTTAAGTGCTAGAAATATTTCTAAAAGACGGTAATGGTTTTTCTCCCTCCAACTGTAATTTTTTTATACCCTGAACGCTTTTTTAAAAAAAAAAATATTCTATTTAACTAAAACATCCTGACTAATGACGTGGATCTGGTGTATCGGTGAAATCCCGATGGGACACAACCCATGCCATCTCTTGTTATCGTTTTGAAACATTTCTTTGGATAATACGATCTCCAGATTGGGGCATTATCAGGGTTACACGTGTGTTTCTTCAAAACTTAAATAAAGCCAAGCGAATCTATCATCTACAATCTGCAACAATAATTAATAAGAATAAAACTTTTTAAAAGAAATTTATTTACCTCCCAACTATATATACAATGAGAGAATTCCTTGTAAAACAGTTCAAACCCTTCATTAAGTTATTGATATACACAAAATTAACAATCGTCTTAGTTTGAAATTTCACGAATATCGCGTCATCCTCGTACAGTGATCAAGGCAATGTTCTCTGCGTTAATCCAATATTTGTTCGGCGAGACCAGTATTTTATACAGACGCTCTTTCCAGAGGACCATTGCGTCCACAGACCATGACGCATGATCTGTTTGCGAGTCATGCCACTTCCACAGGCCACGGCTATGAGGGTTCTACACATTACCCAGCCGCCTAACTGGTCTTAGGTACCTATTTGGAGCTGGTCTACTCAGGGACGTTCTGGGCCACGGCTCTGAGGGTTCTACACATTATCCAGCCGCCTAACTGGTCTTAGGTACCTATTCGGAGCTGGTCGACTCAGGGACGTTCTGGGCCACGGCTCTGAGGTCTCTACACATTACCCAGCCGCCTAACTAGTCTTAGGTACCTATTCGGCGCTGGTCGACTCAGGGACGTTCTGGGCCACGGCTATGAGGGTTCTACACATTACCCAGCCGCCTAACTAGTCTTAGGTACCTATTCGGAGCTGGTCGACTCAGGGACTTTCTGGGCCAGGGGAAGGGGTCCTTGCCTTCATATGGACTCAAGCCCGTGACCATCAGTATACTAGTCGAGCGCGCTGTCACTGGACCACCGTGTCCATTCTAGAATATTTAAGAGTACATCTATGTATTTGTTGTTCCATATATCATATATACCATTGAAAAAGCTTTAAAAAATGTCAAGGCAGCTAAAACAAGTCAGTCAAGACGGCTAAAACTAGTCATTTAGACAGTTAAGAACAAGTCAATCAAAATAGCTAAGACCAGTAAAGAAAACTAAAACAAGTCAAGAAGACAGCTAACAACAAATCAGTCAAGACAGCTAGAGCTAGAAAAGAGAGAATAACTCAAAACAGTTAGAACAAGTCAAGACAGCTAGAACAAGTCAAGACAGTTAGAACAAGTCAAGACAGCTAGAACAAGCCAAGACAGCTAGAACAAGTCAAGACAGCTAGAACAAGCCAAGACATTTAGAACAAGTCAAGACAGCTAGAACAAGTCAAGACAGCCAGAACAAGTCAAGACAGCTAGAACAAGTCAAGACAGCTAGAACAAATCAAGACAGCTAGAACAAGTCAAGACAGCTAGAACAAGTCAAGACAGCTAGAACAAGTCAAGACAGCTAGAACAAGTCAAGACAGGATAGAACAAGTAACACCAAACCCCAAGATTGATCCATCGAATTAGAACCAAAGACAAACACGAGAAGATACTTAGCCGAAGAGCGTGTAAGACATTCGAGCTCTGTCGAGTTAACAAGAAACTCCCCCCTCCCCATACATTTCAATATCTTTTAGAAACTGGGGCTAAATATCGATACGCTAGATCGACTCCAGATATCGACTTAAACTCCTCCACATCCCTATTTTAAATTGAATTAGAGTCGTTATTTTAAATAATAATTATAAGAAGTCATAAAACTTTACGCGATACCCTTGTAGTTTAAAAAAAAATTACATTCTTATTAAACGAATATAAATTTCTATGTAAAGTGATCGATATTTTTAATAATATCTAGAATATCGATACCACGAATATTTTATTCTGCATACTCAAATATGTATATTTTACTTCTTCTTAGACATAACATATAAATCAAATTTTAAACATCACGTCGATTGCGTTTGATAGAATACCGAGAAAAACGACAGCTTATTCCCTATTAGCCTTTTATATTTAAAGACTCTTGTGTTAAAGAAAGGTAATTCAATAGGTTTACTCAGTAAAATTCCTGCAACTCTACTGAGCAACAAAGCTAGCTAAATAACGATAGTTTAATTGAAGGTGCACAAATTAATGTTTGTGATATGTATGTAAATAATGGGTCTTAGAAATCCGCGGCAACCACATTGTTTATATTGTAATGTTATTTCGTTAAATTTCAATAGACTATTGCTTATTTCTACACATTTCTATTGCCAATCTAGTTAGTTGAACTTCAATCTGCTGCAATAGACGAAGATTTATTTTAAGTAAATATTGGCATAAACATCTGGGCTTTTAAAAAAAAATTATTTACATTTTTTAACAATTAAAAAAAAAAAATTAAAATCCGAACTACACACTGGTGCAGCAGGAGGCTGAAACAACTAAAAGGTTCATTGAAAGATGGAGCGGTATTTTACAACTGACAACAAATATCCACCGAATCAAAAGAAAGAAGGAAAACTAACAGCAAACTATTTAAATGATAAACACTTGGCACACATTTTGACACATGATTCTCGTCGCTTACAAGCTATTATAAAGGATTGTCTGACACTGTTAGATCCTCGTCTTAGCTTTCTGAAAATGATTGCCACAATTTACATATAAATTATTTGCAGGTTTTTTTTTGCTATTTACTTTATGGCCAAAGATAATCCTTATACTCATCATAATTCTTGATCTTCAGAGTGCGTTATTTTATCGTTACTACCTTCTTTCTGATGCAGAGCTTGGATGAAGGCTTCTGACAATAGGGCGTTAGCACCCATTTAGACGATATTTGAATTAAGACGCTTTGCTTGAAATTTGAGCTCGAAATGATAAAACTGCCGATGAAATCGTTTACAAAATGATTAAGAAAACAAACTAATGTGAGCTTTATTATGAAACTAACAGGACAGTAGACGTTACGGCTCATTCCGATGTTTTTTAAAAAGTTCTGTGAATATTATTTGTGATTGGAATTACAAATTGGAATTCTGCAAGTTCACGGATTTCATAGAATTATTGTTTAATGGTTTCATATATTTCTAAGTTTACCATTTTCAATCAATTTCTTACATTTTAGCTACATTCAGTTGCATTTCACATAAAAATTGATCAAGAAACAATTATTGAAATTGATTACAAAGACTACTACAATTCGATATCATTGATAATGCAAATCGTAATAAATTTTTTTCTTCGACAAAATCATTATATTTCATTATTCGTGATCAGAATAATTGAAATAGACCATATCTTTATGAAAAGTCGTTCAACTGAAACTCGCTACAATCGCTACTTTTTTTTTAACAGTGCCATTCATTAACTACTTTTTTCAGATGATTCATTTGTTGTTGTTGTTTTTTTCTCTTTTTGGCTGGTCGTCCCGAGAGTGTTAAATAATGAAGGGGCAGATCACTTTACACTAGCCGCGGTTTGTTTTATGTCGCAAAGAAATGAACTTGAGACGAACAAAAAGACGGCAAACATGATACCAGCAAAGGTTCTAGAACAAATGTTCGAATATTATTTCGGAAAATTTATTTGTATATTTTTTTTCTTTTTAAAAAAAAAAAATAAATAAAATATCTACATTTTGTGTTGGGAAGAGACGGGAGTGGGGGGTCAAAGAGGAACGGAAACGATGTTGGTGTAATCAAAAAAAATAATTTATTGATTCATCTACAGCGTTACAAGTAATGATAACAATGGCCGCAACGGAAACTTCAAACACTGAACCCAGCCTAGAAAATAAAACTACACACTGGCATGTCGAGATGAAACAGACTGGAGAGAACTAATGGACACATAATTATTGCTCGAATCTATTTCATCTTTGTTTATGTAGAGTAATACTCGACATTGATCCAAAAAAATAGAAGTTTAAATAGTCTAGAGAACGATTCACAAGAAATTGATGCTTGCTAATACAAGAATCGGAAGTATTGTTAGCTTCGTGCTGGTACCATTAGCAGTCGGACCTGTACAAACTGAGAGCTATTTTAACATATATTTATTTGTATATATATAAAAAATAGTTGAGAGTCGCATGAAGCACTATGTTTTATTAAACATGGCTTAGAAATCCCAAATTAATTCTTGTAATATATATTTCATAAATAGAACTCAAGCCGAATAGAGAATATAAAAAGGCCGTATGCTGTACGTGAGGTGTTGTTTCGACACGTTGACTTATGCCAAGAGGTGTCCAAACTTTTCAGCCACAAGGCAGATTTAACTGTCAAACAGCAGTTTGCGGGCCGACTTCTATGCCCCTAACTACTAAGTTTTGTTATAAACTACAAGTAAAAATAGTATATTTATATTGAGATTAAAAGATCTCCAGAGGCCGGATGAGAGGGCATCGCGGTTCGCAACTGGCCCGCGGGTCGTAGTTTTGAGACCCCTGGTTTATGCCATCAAAATACACAACTTTCAGTTGATCATATACTGTTGATATCTAGTCTATATCAGCACATTATAGACTCTTGTTATATCTTATATATACATGTAAATCAGATACTGTTAATATATCTAGTCTGTATAAGCACATTATAGACTCTTGTTATATCTTCTCTATATATGTAAATCAGATACTGTTGATATGTCTAGTCCATATAAGCACATTATGGACTCTTGTTACATCTTCTATGTATATGTAAATCAGATACTGTTCATATCTATTCTATGTCTAGGCACTTGCTTAGGAGAAGACTGATATACTGGTTGATGTTTTGCCCTCCCCTTTCCCTAAATAACCTGGAATAAAAGTATATTTGATTGTGATTACTGTTTGGACAGATTTATAATTGTTGTAACTGTAATGTTCTGTTATGTAGATGTTAATGTAATGTTCTGTTATGTAGATGTTAATGTAATGTTCTGTTATGTAGATGTTAATGTAATGTTCTGTTCTGTAGATGTTAATGTAATGTTCTGTTATGTAGATGTTAATGTAATGTTCTGTAGATGTTAATGTAATGTTCTGTTATGTAGATGTTAATGTAATGTTCTGTTGTGTAGATGTTAATGTAATGTTCTGTTGTGTAGATGTTAATGTAATGTTCTGTAGATGTTAATGTAATGTTTTGTTGTGTAGATGTTAATGTAATGTTCTGTTATGTAGATGTTAATGTAATGTTCTGTAGATGTTAATGTAATGTTCTGTTGTGTAGATGTTAATGTAATGTTCTGTTATGTAGATGTTAATGTAATGTTCTGTTGTGTAGATGTTAATGTAATGTTCTGTTATGTAGATGTTAATGTAATCTTCTGTTATGTAGATGTTAATGTAATGTTCTGTTATGTAGATGTTAATGTAATGTTCTGTTATGTAGATGTTAATGTAATGTTCTGTAGATGTTAATGTAATGTTCTGTAGATGTTAATGTAATGTTCTGTAGATGTTAATGTAATGTTCTGTTATGTAGATGTTAATGTAATGTTCTGTTATGTAATGTTAATGTAATGTTATGTTGTGTAGATGTTAATGTAATGTAATGTTCTGTAGATGTTAATGTAATGTTCTGTTGTGTAGATGTTAATGTAATGTTCTGTATATGTTAATGTAATGTTCTGTTGTGTAGATGTTAATGTAATGTTCTGTTATGTAGATGTTAATGTAATGTTCTGTAGATGTTAATATAATGTTCTGTTGTGTAGATGTTAATGTAATGTTCTGTTGTGTAGATGTTAATGTAATCTTCTGTTGTGTAGATGTTAATGTAATGTTCTGTTATGTAGATGTTAATGTAATGTTCTGTTGTTTAGATGTTAATGTAATGTTCTGTAGATGTTAATGTAATGTTCTGTTGTTTAGATCCTCATGTATAAAGATTAATCACATTCATCACTACACACATCAACAGATTCATCCTCAGAAATATCTTTGAATAAAGTGTTTTAAATCATAGCAATGCTTCTATAAGGGCTCTGAGAATGACGTAATTTTAACTACACATTTAGAATGGTTCTTCCTGGCATATAGCGGCTATAAATATGAGAGCTATTGAACACTACCTGGCCAATGATATTCTGTTATATCTCTATTGGCACTTTTAATACCTGTTATTGCTCTAGTGAGGAACAGCGGTGTAAAAAATATTCATATTGTAAATCACCTAATTATAACATTTCTTTACAAGTTAATTTTTTTATATTTCAAAACGCATTTGATTTGATAGTTTTTTAAATAAGTTCTTCATTCAAAAAGCACAACAAAATTTAAACGGAAAAAAATATGTCATTTATCATGTTAATAGATAAATATGGACTTCACTTTGTTAGTTCTTTTTACATTCGAACGAAATTTAATAGCGGGCTAGACTCATATGAGACGTAACTGTTTATTTCCTTTATTTTCTATTCACAACGTTTTATAATCTTTTGCTTTTATTTTTTGAATATTAAGAATTGAAACAAAGATTTCTGTCGCTGAATAAATGATTTTGGCTTATTTAAAAACACATTAAAACGAAATCAGAAATTTCTCGCTTATATTTCTATTAGGGATATCTTTTTGTACGAAGAGGCACATACCATTTAGTTTGAAGAAGCACCTACTGTTTTTCCCAATCTTTATTTCCAACCGCTTATTTCTAGGTGCGCAATGGTCAAGCGGCAGGGAGCTATATGGCTTGTCATTATTAGCCGGAAGTCTTTTAATAGATTCTATTTATTACCTGATTACTCCCGGTGTTGCCGACAGGACGGCTAGTTATTTTTTAAAATAACTATTACAACGAATGAGCTCACTGAAGTTGTCTAAAACTTGTTGAAACTCCTATTTTAAAAAAAAAATTTTTAAAACAAATGTAAGGTTATAACATGTGATAATATATGTTATTAGCAATAGAACGTCTTTGCAAGTACGAATAATTAAAATGTATCAGTTTTAAGTATATGTGACTCTACTCTAGATCGTTATCTCAGTTCGTCCTCGCATTCTTACTATTTTCTTCTAATTTTAATGATGTAACGATAATTAAAGTCATAATATTGGAATACGTTTATTACAAATAAATATTAAGCTATTTATATTTTTATAAGGACCAAGGAAAACAATTAATATTTAAATAAATATGACTATACTTGACTATAATTAATTATTAGTTTTAGTGCCTGCAACTATCGAACGACCGCCTACACTCATCTTTTCAGGAGTTTAGACTTAATTTCATTAGTTTTAAGTCTTCTGGATTTTAATAATTAATTCAGCTGCAAAATTTTCCACACTAATTTCAACAAAGATTTTATTGACACCAGTGCTTTAAAACATAGATCTACTGATGTTACGAATATTTCAGAAAAGTTTGACTTTATTCTAAAAATAGCCCAATGACCGAATGGTTATGACGTTTTCCGGTAGTAGATTAGAAATGACAAGCCCTATATGGGCGTATTGAGACACGGCTTTAAATCATTGCAACGACTGTAGCTTATTCCCGTGGTAACGGGTTCCAGAGGCCACTGTGTAACGTAACTGTAGATGTTAGGGTAAAATTAAAAGGTGGCTGGGTGTTGTGCTAGTAACACAATGCCTTCCTGGCTACAGAAACCTGTGCCCCTGCTTCACTTGCCCCATAAGCCTGGCAATTTTAATTTTGTATTTCATACTTTTTTTAATAAATCATTTTTATATATTACAAAAAGTATGGAAATTTTTGGTCTCACCATCACCAGCTTCCATAAAAACAACACCCCCCAGTGTTTGATAATGTAACTGATACAACGTGACAAGTGACGACATTGACTTGTTTGGTTTCAATTTTCCGTTCTGTTGATTTTATGCCGGGACCGATGGACGTTAATGAAGAAAAAGAAAAGAAGTGCGGTGTACAAATAATGTTAGTACGTTATAACAGCAATGTTCGGTCATGCACTGGTTACGCTCGTCTTTGTTTTTCTTGGTGTTTCTTTTGTGCCTCGTCTTTGTTTTTGTTGGTGTTTCTTTTGTGCATGTTCGAGGGTCCCATGGATTCTTCATTAAAGTTAACTTGTTTTAAATTTAAAAAAAAAAAAACTGTTTGGAAGACATCTTTAAATGGTTTTAAAACATTTGAATTGAAAAAGTTTTATATCACAGCGTATTGATAATAACAAAATTTACTTTCATTTAATGTTTTAAAGGAATTTTAAATAGTATTATTTCATTTTCTTTGCTTTACAAACAAGAAAACTTTAAAATTTAGTCGCACATGTGTTCCGTTGTAATTTGGATAGTAACGGAGACACTTTTTAAAATGTGCTACGTGCGTTATTTTGTAATTGCTGTTTAAAAAAATTACAGAGAAAACTGAAAAATTTATTCGCAAATGTTATCCTTTTTAATTTGTTTAGTAACGGAGACACTTTTTAAAATGTGCTACATGCGTTACTTTGTACTTGCTGTTTCAAAAGTTACCGTGAAAACCACAATGGGAAAAAGATACTTCACCCTTTTCCTCTATCGTGATTCATTATTTGCTCTTTTTCCTTTCTTTATATTTTACATAAATTTAATATGTTATAGTATGTTTTTAGAATTTACATTTTTATTATGAAAGCAAATACTTTATGTTTATTGTACCTTGGTGTTAGTTTAAAAATAAAACTAAAGTTTATTGTTTTACCTACACAATTTGTTTGTGTTTTGTGTATATTATTTAAAAGCTTAATCGCAGTCCCATTCTACAGAAACATACAGATGTGTAACACAAGGTAGTACCCATTAGGGCTTAAAATTCTTTCTGTCACACATCATCAAAGATGAGACATGGGTATTAATTACTAATTACGTTTTTAGTTAACAAAGACAGACTCTCCTGTCAGTACGTACAATCTCGACATGAAAAGCAAACTAAAAAATTTATGAAATTTTTATTCCTGTTTCCACTGAGATTGAATAATTAGAACTTTGATAATAATGTAAACGTCTTTTTGTCTCTTCGTGATTTGACCACAAGAAATGCACACGCTGCTTAATGGATATACAGCGTTGAAAAGATGCACACGCTGCTTAATGGATATACAGCGTTGAAAAGATGCACACGCTGCCTAATGGATATACAGCGTTGAAAAGATGCACACGCTGCCTAATGGATATACAGCGTTGAAAAGATGCACAGGCTGCCTAATGGATATACAGCGTTGAAAAGATGCACATGCTGCCTAATGGATATACTGCGTTGAAAAGATGCACACGCTGCCTAATGGATATACAGCGTTGAAAAGATGCACACGCTGCCTAATGGATATGCAGCGTTGAAAAGATGCACACGCTGCCTAATTGATATACAGAGTTGAACCGATCCACACGCTGCCTAATGGATTTACAGAGTTGAACCGATCCACACGCTGCCTAATGGATTTACAGAGTTGAACCGATCCACACGCCTTCTAATGGATATACAGCGTTGAAAAGATGCACACACTGCCTAATGGATATACAGCATTGAAAAGATGCACACACTGCGTAATGGATATACAGCAGTGAAAAGATGCGCACGCTGTCTAATGGATATACAGCGTTGAAAAGATGCACACACTGCTGAATGGATATACAGAGTTTAACCAATCCACACGCTGCTAATGGATATGCAGAGTTGAACCGATCCAGTGTTCTACGTGCTACGTTGTCTTTAGAGAGGGACACAATAAAATACTCCTGTATGTATGTTGACTCATTTTTACAAAGTATACAAGTTATAATGCGGAAAAAAGTAATACATTATCTATACCATTTAAAAAAGTCCATCGTATCGCTATAGTGTTTACATAGCCCTTATTCTAACGAGTTTGATTTTTCATTAGCCATTCTTCTTGATTGTTCATTTTCTCAACCCCCCCCCCCCGCATTTTGTCTGTCTCAAGTTTAAAATGACAATTTCTTGCCCTCCTCTCAAGATCAAGTTGACCCCTGATACAGGCGGCCAGGAGAATGGACGATCGTTAAACTCCATCACAATCACTCAATTTCAACTCCAATTTTTCACACCATTATTTGCTGAGCATTTCTCAGTTTGTTTTAAATCATTAACATGGACCAGTGCTCAAATGTGTTTCGGCCATTGAACAGCGCGCAACGCACACGTTTGCGCATCGTTAAACGAGTAGCGGCACAAATAAGTCTTTTCCTTTCCGCGTGGCATTTAAGTTCTAGCAATGACTTCATGACAATCAGGTAACTTGTACGAGTTCACAGTTTTGTACATAGCAGTTAAAAAAGCGCGTGGGTTTCTCGCTATAAAAAATATCATATGACGTCATTTTTTGGAAAAGGGAACGATTTAAGAAGAGTATTTGAAGATTTATAATTATAAAATACTTTTGTGTACATTTCAGGAAGTTTAATATTTCGTATTTATCAAACAACGAAAAGTTACTTGGGCTTTTGAAAACAGTGAGCGCATTTACCGCCTTTTAACCCCTAGTAAAAAATATAAAAGCCCAAGCCACTCATTACACTAACGCTGAGGGACATAGTACAACAGTCCTATAGCAGTTAAAAAAGAAAGGTATCATTTTGGTTTCAAGATTAACATACCGTGTGGTGTTTCTCGCCGTAAAATATTATATGACGTCATTTTTTCCAGCGTATATTTTAATTTTTGGAAAGGGAACAGTGTAAACAGAGGATTTGAGGATTTATAAATTTAAAACAATATGCGCACATTTCAGGATGTTTAATATTTCGTATTTTTCAAACAAGTTACTTTGGATTTTGAAAAAAAGGTGGGCGCGTAGCCTGCAACCCCTTGTTATACTAATATTATGAATATTTTCATTAAATGATTTTTTTTTTCTTAATGTAAAAGAAATGTTATTATGTATATATATATATTTAAAGGGGCATAGGAGGGTTCACACTTAAAATTGCATCACACAGCACAACAACCAAGTTTCTGACACCAGAAAAACAAACATCTGACACCAGAACAACGAATCCTCTTGAAATAAAATTTGTGTTTCACTTTCGACTGAGATACGGTTTTTTAAAAATTTAATGAACCTTTTCTGTTGTTTCAGAAGAAAATGAGAGTGTAAACAATGTTAAAAAGTTTCTTTGAACTTCTGAATTTATTCTTGATGGATTTTTCCGCCTAGTTATTAATGTTTTTTGCCATTCTAAGATATACACAAAAAAAAAGTGCAGGCCAAAGAAATTTCAGTTTTAAATATTTAAATGCCTCTGAAAAGAACATACATAACCATAATTAACGACAAGAACAACGGAGAGTTTGACTCTTTGAGGGTACTACCAGCAATGATGAGAACCCCCGACCAAGGTAGAGAACCGTTCATAAATTTCTTGTGGCGACTTTCTCAATGAGCCTCCAGCGTGGCTTTAGGAAATGAGCAGACTTCAGGGCGCGCCACTCGGGACCGGCTCAAATTGTGATCAAGTGAGCAGATAACTCTCGGGGAATAAAGGGTCAAGTTTTGGGCTTGGATTATCGGCCGTTTTATTGGCTGACGCTCAACTTTTGCTCCGTACTGCACGATGAAGGTAGTGTTGTTGTTTTATTTCAATCCCCTCCCCCCCTCAACCGCCCTCACCCCCACAAAATGGTAGATTATTCCTCATTGTTAGAAATTTGTTTTTACGAGGAAACTTACAATATTCGAGTGGACCGAAATAGTAAGACGCAATAATCTTCTGTATAGAAGGAGCGTCTGTAACAGATAAGTTGCAGACATAGAGAAACAAAATTAAATAAATGTGAAATTTTTAAAAACAAAAATACCCTTAAAATGTACAGACATTTTGTTTTAATATTTCGTTTTCTATAGCAGTATAAATAACGACACCATTACTAATAGGGGCTGAATAACGGTGTCTATAGAAATGTTACTGTCAAATTAAGACGCGTGGCTAATTTATGGTCCATGTCGGTGTGTTACTGTGTATGATATCAACAGCCGTGATTAAATTACAGTCTATACAGCTGTAATGGTAACAAATGCTAGAGACAGCAGTGGCTAAATGTGTTTCCTTCAATGTTAGAGACAGCAGTGGCTAAATGTGTTCCCTTCAATGCTAGAGACAGCAGTGGTTAAATGTGTTACCTTCAATGTTAGAGACAGCCGTGGTTAAATGTGTTCCCTTCAATGCTAGAGACAGCAGTGGTTAAATGTGTTACCTTCAATGTTAGAGACAGCCGTGGTTAAATGTGTTACCTACAACGTTAGAGACAGCAGTGGTTAAAGGTGTTACCTTCAATATAATCAAAACATGTGACTAAGTGTTTGTGCAAATAGATGTGTTATCCCCAATGCTTGCTACAGCTGTGGTCAAACAACGGAAGAGGAAAGGAATAACACAAATATGAAACTAAAATTTATAACCTAAATGATAAAGAATCCCACGCTGGCAGAACCAATTTAGTTCCTTCCAGTTCATGTAAACGGTGACGTATGTTGAAATGTTTTAGGCTATCATCTACACACAAATCTTCAATAGCGCTGTCAAAAAGTTGACATTTCCAAAATAAATTATGAAAGTGCTCGCAAAAACTATTACAAATAACATTTCTTTGATAGTGCTGTAAAAAAAAAATTGCTATACAAAAAGGCCCAACAAGATACACATAAGTACTAGAAAATATAAAGTATTTTTAAAGTAGAGGTTCGATATCTTTTTATATATCGTAAAATAAACACCGTAAATTGAATTTCAATAATTTAAACACTACGAAAAGCTTTAATTTTTTTCCGAATAATTATCGTAATTTTTACTTTTATTTTCCACTAGCTAAAAACCCGCTTTGTGCAGGAAACAATTCCCAAAGTTGACTTGAGATCGGAAGAATATAATCATTTTTTGCACTACGTATATAAGAAAAAACACGAAATTACCAGATTTTGAAGCCATGTCTATGTGAGATAATTTCTAAAAACCCGTTGATAGCAATCTGGATCATGATCAAGATATGTCTTTGTCAATATTCGTCAAGATCGTTTGAAATCAAATGGTGAATAAAGCCTTAAATGTATTCGAAAACACATTAGAATTGTGGCCTCCAGCACCAAATAAAAGAACATAACCACTTTAGTCCCATAATATATTTTTATATGTGCCATATTTTTCATGTTAAAAGTTTTGTTAAAATTCATTTATTTACCCAGTAACCAATGTTTTAGACACATTTCATTTACTTTATGACATAAACATTTTTACATTTTTATTTTTGCTCCTCGCCCAAAATAAGTGCTATTATGAAATCTAATCTTTTTATTGCAGAAACATTTGCGAGAACCTACTCAATCACCTCCCAAATTATACTGGCGATCGTATAAATAAAATTATAATTATACAGCTTAAATAAGAAAAAAATAAAGGACAAAAGTGGCCCAGTGCAAAATCTTTGCAGGATAAAATATTAAAGCCAACATTTCATTTCAAAATAGATGATGACTGATATATTTATTTTTATTATTTGTAATGATCTTATCTAATCGATTGGGGAATCAAGACTTAAAAGTTTACGAGAATAGGATATCCAATAAAAAATATTAAGACCTTTATACACTTGAGTATTTTAATATAAGCCATGGAGCTTTATTTAACCAATATTTGTCAAGATCCTTTAAATTAAACAGAAGCCAAAATTTAAACAAAAATTTTATACAACTAATTAATGATAAAAAAAACAACTCTTTATGTACTTTAGTACCTTTAAATTCCTTATCGTTTTTTTTCAAAAAATTGCCATTTAGAATATTACTTTCCAAATATCTTTTTCCCAATTAATTTCCTACTGAATTCAAACACATACATATCTTCTTTCAACTGACTGCTTTGTCATAAACATTGTTAACATTTAGTTCCTGGAACCTATTATTTAAAAATATTTCATAACATTTTCTGAACCTTTCAAAGTTTGAAACTCAACTTTTAAAAAGGTTATCATTTTATTTTACAATCAACATTATCAGCACCAAATGATATTAACTATTGAAACATTCAAAGTAAAAAATCTTTTCATTTGTGTTTAAATGTCTCATGTGAAATTTATTATTATTTTTTTAAATTACATCATTTTGACATTAGCAAGCAGAAACTAGTTATTAATTCTCATTTTAGTGTCAACTAATCCTATCTTATCCCCACCCCCCATCTCAACATCCTGTCCCTGACTGTCACCATTTCCTGTTGATTGCCATGGCGACATCTGACCACAAGGGGTACCACTTTCTCGCCATCACCCCGTAACACTTTGAGAGCCCAGGAAGAATTCCAAAGATGAGCCATTCCGGTGATAATTGACCCAGTAATTGCCACTTCATCCACTTGGCTGTCGCCTTCTTGACTCGAAACGTACAAGATTTACGCCAGACTTAGTCATTACAAACATTAGAAAGTCAAAGCTGCAAGTGCTGTTATATTACGCCAGACTTAGTCATTACAAACATTAGAAAGTCAAAGCTGCAAGTGCTGTTATATGACTGAGTTCTGACTGATGACTGATGACGTGTTGACTTATTTCCAGACAGGATGGACCAAACATGACATGAAAGGGGTAGGATGTTGAGAGGCAATCAGCAGACGATAGATATTACATGAAATAGAGTAGAAATAAAACTAGAGAGCTTAGAAATAAAACAAAAGTATATAGAAATAAAACAAAGAGAGTATAGAATTACAACAAGAGAGAATAGAAATACAACAAGATAATTTAGAAATAAAAGAAAGAGAGTATAGAAATAAAACAAAAAGAGTATAGAAATTAAACAGAGGTATACAGTATAAAGAAATAAATGTATGACTCGTTAAACAGATTTTTAATGGCTTGTTTGAATATCGGGTACCTAAGTCAGGATAAGCCGTTAGCAACAAATTGTGTTTTAATCAGTTAGGATATATCTACCAAAAATCACAAAAGTTAAACCAACAGACCATTCCCCACCCCACCCCACCCAAACGATACAAATTTCACAATGAGCAGCTAATAAACAAAGAAGTACTCCAGGGTGCAAGGGAAAATGTCACTAGAAAAATAACATTAGCTTTCTGTCTTACAATAAATCGGCGTGAAGCAAGAACTTCCATGTCAAGAAATGTCTTAAAATATTTGTATTAAAAAAATAGCGGAAAATGGATATCCAAAGAATTTTTTTTTTCAAATTATAGACTTTTAAAATGTATCTTTTTGAAGGCGATTTTATTATGATGTTTTTTTCTTTTTAACTTCAATGTTTGAAGCTGTTTACTAAGAAGCACAAATACTTTTTTGAAGACATGTTCCATAAATATTTCAACGCC
>MUZC01001432.1:192046-214617 GCA_002072015.1 Radix auricularia
CACTATTATATCTCATGTAAACGCTCACTATTATATCTCGTGTAAACGCCCACTATTATATCTCATGTAAACGCCCACTATTATATCTCATGTAAACGCCCACTGTTACATTGTATCAATCCACCACTTTACGGCCATCTCAAAACAGAACCGCTGAACATTTTTAAGACACGATATTTTAAAGAAAAGTTGTGATCAAGTCCCTAGTTGAATGTCACTTTGTGATTAATGTTTCATGGAAGCATTTGATCTCTGAGAAGGTTTAAGCAATGGGCACACAACTCGTGTGTCCCCTTGATGACTAAACAAGTTATCTAACCACTGCCTACATTGTAAAGTTGAAGTTTCATTAACAGGATAAGATCTAAACTAAACCACTAAAAAAAATCTTTACATTTTTATCGTTTTATCGCAGAACTCCTGTGATTTATTAGAGTTGTTTTTATAACGTTCAGGCATGTATGTTAAACGTGTCTAGGAGTGTAGTCACTTTAAGGCATGAATGTTAAATTTGTCTAGAAGTGTAGTCACTAGAGAGCATGAATGTTAAACTTGTCTAGGAGTGTAGTCACTTTAAGGCATGAATATTAAACTTCTCTAGGAGTGTAGTCACTTTAAGTCATGAATGTTAAACTTGTCTAGGAGTGTAGTCACTTTAAGACTTGAATGTTAAACTTGTCTAGGAGTGTAGTCACTAGAGGGCTTGAATGTTAAACTTGTCTAGGAGTGTAGTCACTTTAAGGTAAGAATGTTAAACGTGTCTAGGAGTGTAGTCACTAGAGGGCTTGAATGTTAAACTTGTCTAGGAGTAGTGTAGTTACTAGAGGGCTTGAATGTTAAACTTGTCTAGGAGTCTAGTCACTTTAAGGCATGAATGTTAAACTTGTCTAGGAGTGTAATCACTTTAAGGCATGAATGTTAAACTTGTCTAGGAGTGTAGTCACTTTTAGGCATGAATGTTAAACTTGTCTAGGAGTGTAGTCACTTTAAGGCATGAATGTTAAACTTGTCTAGGACTGTAGTCACTTTAAGGCATGAATGTTAAACTTGTCTAGGAGTGTAGTCACTAGAGGGCTTGAATGTTAAACTTTTCTAGGAATGTAGTCACTAGAGGGCTTGAATGTTAAACTTGCCTAGGAGTGTAGTCACTAGAGGGCTTGAATGTTAAACTTGTCTAGGAGTGTAGTCACTAGAGTGCATGAATGTAAAACTTGTCTAAGAGTCTAGTCACTAGAGGGCACGAATGTTAAACTTGTCTAGGATTGTAGTCACTTTAAGGCATCAGTGTTGTCATTAAGACATGTATGTTATATTTAACTGTTAGAGTTGACAACTTTGTCATGTACTTGTGTTGTGAAATTGTTCATGGGTCTTCATGATTTTGATAAGTCTTATGTATCATTGTGTATTTCTCTGTATGCCCTGATTGTTTTAATAAATAAACATTTTTTTAGGCTTTTAATGGTGAATGTAAATGTCATCGTTAACTTTTGAAAAATTGACGATTAATTAATCGTTAATTTCGATTACAGCCTAAAAATAAAATTTATGATGTCAAACGTAACAATTGTTACACGTTCTTGTTCAAAATCTAAATGACACTGGAATGTCTTCCTTATAGGTCATCTTTTATTATGCAAAAAACCAAGTGTGTTGACATTGTGTGGTTCAAACGATGAGTGGTTCTAATTACAATAAAACCGGACGAGCTTAACAATCATTCACATGGAACTGAGTTAACTGATATGCATAAAACGGTCTTTGTCAAGGAATGACATTATCGGATATCCGTGTTCATAAGTTTCCACCATTATTGAAAAAGGTTAATGGATTCAGGAACTTTCATATCCGTTTAGTAACGCAGTAATTCTTCAGAAGAGCTGTCATTTTTTGTCTCTGAGTCAGACTCCATTACTGCCATTAGCTTAATACGCGCTTCATTTGGTTTGATAACTAGGCAGAAGTATTAGAACCATGGTAGACAAACTTTATCAACATTTTTAATATTTCCGAAAGTCCATAGTTTAAAACGAAAATGTCCATGTAATTGTCAGGAAAGTTTATTATTTATTGGCGACTAATTTTTATTATTATTATATGTTTTTTTTTAAACTTTTTGACTTCAAAAATGTATAAGTGATGGGTCAATTAATCGTTAAAATATAGTTTAATCGTTAAAAATTGCGTAAAGATTAACCTAGGAATTATTAATCGTTTATTTACGCAGCCCTATTTTTCGTGTTGACCATTGCGCGTGTATGTTTAAGTTTGTATTCGTTTCTGTGCTTGTATGATGTTTTCTTTACGAGTACATAACGTGTTCATTTAATTTATCTACAAACAGTTCATGACTTAATGGATTAAAAAAAAACCAATTCAGTCACCGTCAAAACTTACCTTCGCAATAGACATTTACATTTTTTATTTTTTTAAAAATAGTTTCGTCTATCAAGATCTGCACTTTCAACGGCTTGTAAGATTAGAGCAAGTTCTCTTATAGTTATTGTTCTTTAAATCGCCCAATAGAAAATTAACAATGACATCTATACTACACTTATCACATCAAAACATCTTTTAAGATTAGAACAAACTTCTCTTATTTTGAGCACCAGCTCGAAGTCACTTCATGCACTACTTATAGTTATTAATCTTTAAATCACCCTATAAAAAATTAACAATGACATCTACCCAACACTTATCACATCAAAATATCTATTGCACATCAATTCGGAGCACAGTTAGTTGAAACTAAAATCCAAACACATGACGTCCAGCTCCTATTTCCAAGTTGCTAAGTGGCCCAAGGAAATGTAATGCATTAAGTGGAAAAGGATACCCGTTGATAATGACGTAAAATATCGCAAGACGAATGCTAAAGAAGTTTTAAAAAATTATTAGAGTAGTAAAAGTAGGGCTGAGGAGGTAAGGGGGTGTTTCATTAAATATTTAAAATTATTTGGAAACCTCTTGCAGGTTAGTCTGCCCGCCTCGTCTAACCCCCTCCCACACACACACTTAAAAAATCTATTTTCAGTGGCGGAATAAATTGGGTTCACATGAATTCATTTTGCCTTTTTTCTAAATTTACTTAAACTTTTAAAAACAAAAATAATAAAGATTTCATTTTTTTATCTTATATATGTTACGATATTCTATCATAGATCATTTACTTAAACACAAATATTTTTTAAACTCGCCGATATGTTTCTGTAGGTTAAACTCTGACTACGCCCCTGCACACTTTGACCCACCGCAGCCTAATATAAACAAACCGGGTACTTGTGTCACAACCAGGCGGGAGCCATGTTCAAGTATAAAACTGGTACGGACGTAAGTAGCGCGCACCTTGTTATCTGGCTCCGCTGTCGTTAGCATGTGATTTAATAGTCCAAGAATAGTTATGGGGGGGGGGGGAGGATCGGGAGGTGGTTTATATGGAGGGGGGGTAGGATGGGGGCATACGAGATGTGTACTTTAAGGCTCTCTGCAAGCAGCATTACCACGTTGTTCTCAGGGGCGTAGTTATTGTTTGGCCCGATCAATGCTGGTACACAATATTGACGCCACCCCCCCCCCACCATTTGCAAGAAAAGAACTTCACAGTTAGCAACCATTTCCGTTTATTGCCATTCAGAGAGTAACATGTGTCTTTTTGGTGTGGTTCACTCTCAGAATGATCCGATTTTATCACACAGGATCGTGGTATTATAGTCTACTATTCATTTAAAGTAAAAGAATTGGAATTTTAGACTAGTATTTGAGACCTTTAAATCCAACAAAAGGTCTTGTGAATACCAATACATCTAGGCCATTAATGTGGATACGTATCTGATACCTGAAAATAAAATTTCATTGGAAAAAAAAATGATGCAAGATGAAACTAAAAGTACCATTTTCTAATGGTATCAGTAGAACATTGCACAAAAGAAAAGAAAAACATATACATAAGGTGGTGGCGCTTTGTCTTACTCACGAAGTTACAAACTTTGGTCAGTGGAAAGGGGTGGTGGCTTTAATTAATTGATTTTCCTCAACATAAAGTATTCACTACAACAGCATCCATGCCCCAGACATCATGCATTTATTGGAAAACACTAACATTGTCCGTCACATCCATTTGTTTAAGTTTGGCGGCCATTGCCAGACAGGAGTCCGTGGATAAATAATTAAACAAAATAAAAAGTCTGTAACAGAGTTTCCCAACCTGGAGCTAGGCCCCACAGGGAGACTGATAGTATAAAGTGGTAAAAGCGATTTTTTTTTCGAACAGTAGAAGACTGTCTAGATATGTTAACTTATCTTGTAGTGTAAAACTGTGTTGTTTTGGGCTGGGATAAAATTTATATAACAGTATATTTACATTTTCATTGGTTAGTCTAACGAGACCCTGTTTGACATTAATTTAAATCTGGAAATACAACACAAAGATAATCTCATAAAACACTCAGATAAACATGTAGATAAAAGCTTTTTTTTAATTATTCTGTTTGCAAGTACAAGCAATACTTTGTTCTTCCCTTCCAGAGTTGGGACGGAATTCCTGAGGAAACCAGGAAAACAGACATTTCATAAACATTTAAAACTCTAAGAAAAATGCAAGACTAGAAATAAACCATGAATAAGCATATAAAACAATAATCTTCTGTCTAGATAGACATCAACCTTATTTTAACATTTGTTTTGCTATAAACTATAACATCAATATACATGATTTGCTATGTATGTCCGTTCGTCCCCTCAATACAACCCGTGCGTAAAGCTATGCGAGGTAATTTCCGATTTTTAAAATAATGAAAATATAGACGTAAAATAATTTGTAAAACGTTAGTTTCGAGATTAACAGAGCGTGTTTCTCGCCATAAAATGTTGAGCAGTGACGTCATTATTTCAGCCTATATTAATGTGTGAAAAGGGAACGAAGTCAAATGAGCTATGGTTAATTTGATGTGATAATTTATTATTATATTTTTTGTATTCAATGTCCGTTTTTGTCTATGCGTGCATGCCAATATTATGTACGTATTTCTAAATTTAATTTTCTGTATCAATGTATTACGTCCCTTATTCTGTTGATTAGATTTACAAATGATTTGTGTTTGCTTGTCAAGTTTCGGTGCGTTTATTTAAACTACAACGCCATTTATTATTGCAAATGAAGTTTGTCAGCTTATGCTTCTGTTAAGTTTTTGTTTTTTCTATAATACCCAATGATGTTGCATATTTGTATTTTTAAAATAATAACATACAGTAGAAGTCTATTAGTCCGGCATCCAACTGTCCGGAATACCCGATAGACCGGCATCGCTTCGGAAAATTAACATTTTTAGTTTTTTTTCTCCAAAAATGTGTCTTTAAAGCAAATAAAAAAGCCCGAGAGCTATTCGGAATTTTTTGGGATAGTTCGGGATCATCCGGAAGCGCTCGGTATTTTTCGGAAACAATTAGCGTCCGGCTAGTCTCAGCTGTCACAACAAATACAGGTGCAGTGCAGCACAGTTTTAAGCAATCCCAAAGCGTCTCCGCCATTTTTTTTTTCGTTGTTGTTTTGTGTCCTTTCAGATCACAGTTAACTGTGTCTCAGCACTCTCTTCTGTAATACAGTACATCTGTACTGACATTCGTCAGTTTTGAATCTTGTTATAAACAAAGTGAGTTCCGTTCTAACTGTATTTAAAATCGTCACCTCCCCACAATAGTTTGTGTTTGATTGTTATTTACATGTAATATTTAAATTCGTTGTAGATAAAATTTGAAAAAATAACAAATTTGGTTTTAATATAGAACTGCCAGACGTGCTGACTTGACATTATTGAATGCGTGTATTTGAATTCCTAAAATGTGTATATTAATACAATAATTGTTGATACTTTAATTTTATTTTATCCTGTGATAAACTTTACTTCACAGGTTTCATACAAAAGAAATATTTTTGTTTGTTTGTTTGTTTGTTTGTTTTGTTTTGTTTTGTTTGTTTTTCACATGTGAAGACCTTAAGACAAGAAACAGCTACGAGACATTTTTTTAAAATAGATTTTTTAAGTTATCCCCTGTATCTGATAGAGGATGAAAAATAGAATGTTCTGAATCAGGTTTATGAAAAAAATATCAATCTGACCTTTTTAACAATCCAAATCTATTAAGCTAATTTAGAAAAATCTGCATAATTTTGAAATTTAAAACTGGAATAACTCAAAAGTAAAAAATGTTACATAGCCTATTCTTCTCTTGAGCTCTACCATGTCATTTTTAATGGCTATATATATAATTTAGTCTTTTACATGTTTTTGATAAGGAGGTGGTAATCATGTATGGACCAATGGGCGCATAAACTGACAAGTCTAAATAGATCTGAAAAAGGTGCTGCCTTGACAATAATGAAAATTGTTATTGTATGTGAATTCCTAAAATGTGTATATTCAATCGTAAATATGATTAACTGTTGATACTTTAATATTTTCTTTTATCCTATGACAAACTTTTCATATTACTTTTATGCAAAATAAATAGTTCTTTGTTATTTACATGTCGTGCTAATAGTTACTTTTTGTTACATGTTTTTGAAATCATATATGTGCTTGATATGGATCTCATTAAAGTGACATACTTTATTCTTAACGCGATGTGCTGTATTTTTGGTGAAGTCATAATTAAAGTGACATACTTTATTCTTAACGCAATGTGCTGTATTTTTTGGTGAAGTCATAATTAAAGTGACATACTTTATTCTTAACGTGATGTGCTGTATTTTTGGTGAAGTCATAATTAAAGTGACATACTTTATTCTTAACGCGATGTGCTGTATTTTTGGTGAAGTCATATTTAAAGTGACATACTTTATTCTTAACGCAATGTGCTGTATTTTTGGTGAAGTCATAATTAAAGTGACATACTTTATTCTTAACGCAATGTGCTGTATTTTTTGGTGAAGTCATAATTAAAGTGACATACTTTATTCTTAACGCAATGTGCTGTATTTTTGGTGAAGTCATAATTAAAGCGACATACTTTATTCTTAACGCAATGTGCTGTATTTTTTGGTGAAGTCATAATTAAAGTTACATACTTTATTCTTAACGCAATGTGCTGTATTTTTTGGTGAAGTCATAATTAAAGTGACATACTTTATTCTTAACGCGATGTGCTGTATTTTTGGTGAAGTCATAATTAAAGTGACATACTTTATTCTTAACGCAATGTGCTGTATTTTTTGGTGAAGTCATAATTGGTGCCTTTTATTTAATGCCGCAAGTCGCAGTTAACTTCCGGAAAGCGCTTCCGACGGTTTATTGACAACCGGCTGACCAATCAGAAATATTTGTGAATACTTTGAAACTTTAAACTTCTTTGCAGCAGTATCACTTTATGTTGTGTAATTAACTATGCATACTATTATCTTGATTATACCATCATAATTCATGCAAACTTATATAGCGCGCAGACTAATATCGAGGTTTTCTGATCACACGTATATTTGTAAATCTACTCAAAATTAATAATTTTACATTAACTGTAGATTTTAAAAACCAAACCGCAAAAAAGCCTTGAAAAAATAATGCCCCAAAAATTATTTTTTTCCAGCGTCTGCATAAAATTGTTCAATATTGAAATGAGATTTATTTTTTTCTCTTTTTGTCTCTACATTTTCTAATTATTTACATTACGGCTTTCTAGCAAAAGTAACGAATAAGAAACTGAAATATTTTTATTTTGTAAACTTCCGTCATTTTTTGACAGGTAAAACATTAGATTTTATCATATTTTTATGTTGTAAACTTCCTTCCTTTTTTGACAGGTAATACACCAGATTTTATCATATTTTTATGTTGTAAACTTCCTTCATTTTTGACAGGTAATACACCAGATTTTATCATATTTTTCATGTATCAGTAAAGTGAGCAGGGCAAGTTAAAAAAAAAATCCTTTCAAGAAATGTTAACTGTATTTTAACTGTATTATGGTGAATATGTTCTATCAGCCGATGAGCTGTCACCTTTTTCTTCTTCTAAGTCCAGATTTCCAAATCATTAGCAAAACTCAATAGACAAACTAGAAGCGCACGATATGTTAATGCACCTTGAAATGTTCAATCCAACTAAGCCACCTTCCGCACAAAATATAATTGGGGTGAGACTGCATTAAGGCCTATAAATAAGTAAAAGGAATACATGTAAACAGGTTATAAGTTGGCCTGAAAGGGCGTAACAAAACAACAAAAGTTTCGACAAATATCCTTCGTCAACGAACAAACAATACACAAAGAAAACGAATATAAAGAAATAAAAATTAAAAAGCTTTGCTGCGGTGAAATCCAAAGAGTCCATTAAAGCAATAGTAAGAAGAGAGTAGTGTGAGCTTATAAAAGAAAGGAGATAGTGGGTGTGGCAAAATGATTAGGTGGTCCGCGCAAACATAACATTCAAACTATGTGGTGCCAGTGTCCCTTACTCTTGGATTAGTCTATTCTCCAGACTTACCCTCCTATGTGTGTTTTTACACGAGATCATGGCGGTGACGGTCAGGTCATTGACGCCCATATGGTCGCGTCCATTGAAGTGTCGGGAGACAGGACAATGCACAAGAATATTTCGCGTAAGACTTTTGTATCGACCAACTGCGCAACCAACAGAAAAGTTTAGTCGCTGTGCTATAAAAACTAAGTTCGATGGTTTTATGCTCAATGAACGATCAATGTATTTTGTCTCATTACATTCAAAACATAAAATAAAAATCATAATTAATGTATGGGGTCATCACTTAATATCCATATTCTTCCATCCTACTCCCCTTTCATCTAGTGCCCTTGTTTATGTCCGTTTTCTTTATATCTCTCGTGAACTGAAAAAGGCGTAGGTGGGGTTGTCTAACATACGAGACAGTGTTAAACCATCCAAGAAACGGACCCCAGCAACAAGATAGCAATGGCCGCCATGCAGAGCAGGAGGTAAGATGATACAGCAGACACAGAAGGGATTAAAGCAGAGATTAAAGCCTTTCATATTTAATCGAGGCAAGTGATTAACTTTTTTTTAAAGACTACTTTTGAGCGGTTCTCAAAGGTTTGAGCTGGCTGCACGAAACTCCTGTAAAGAACTTTTGATTTATATTTTAAAATTATGTTTCGTTGTCCTGGTGTTTGATTGTGAAAAGATATCTTTTTGGGTTATTTTAAATGTTGAGTTGTAGAGACATGATGTTCAGATCCTTATTTTGTTATTTATGACATACACTGGCATAGCGCAAGTATCTTGGATGCTCGAACTTGTCTTTGTGTTGATATTTGAAGAAAGTTATACAAGCAGATATTATTTCAGTGTTAAAACTGGTTGATAAGATCTTTTCCTATGTTCGATATCCTAATACGTTAAAACTGATTGGTGAGATATGTTTCTATAACAAAATGGTCGATATCCAAATGTGTAAGATCTGAATAATACGATCTTTTTCTAGTACCAAATGGATTGTATTCTAATATTCGTAAAATAGTTTCCGTAGTACAGAACGTTCCAAAGAAGGCTTATAAGGAAGATCTAAGTCTTTAAGTCAAGGTGTTTCCCGATCTACCAGATAAATAAAGAAGATAAATATAATGAACAAGCCAAGATTTAGGCACATTCAGTATGGGTATCACTGTATATGTATTATACAATGGTTTTGCTCAAAATATTTCATTACAAGATATTGTAAATACTTTTGTAGCGCAGGGCAGGGGTTAGCTATTTCCAATGACCAGTAGCCGGCTCACCATAAAACAGGGCTCTTTGAATGCACTCCTAGTCGATCCTGTGGACATGTCCTAACCACCTTAGGCGTCTCTCACTCAGGATTGAGTGCATACTTAACTAAACTAAACACATATTCTTGAGGGCTGATTTTAATCTCTTAAGGCCTTGGCTAATACCTGGGCAACCTGCTCCATCTGCTGAGCAGTGCCATATAAATTGTCTTTACGTGGGACTCTTTTGCCTCCCTTACTTCCTCGGCTATATCTAGCGCGGACACAACGTCAGTAGGTGTGTGACCGTCTCAGAGGCTTGGCTGCAATGATGGCAGTTCAAGTCCCTGTTGTGGTCTAGCCGGTTAAAGTAAGTGCTGGTTGGGCAATGTTCGGTGCAAATTGGGGGTCACTAAACTATGATTCTTAAAGTGTAGACCCCACCATTGGTCTGATCGGCTTGGCCTGGGCATGTTGGCGAAAAAAAACCCTGGCCGTCGTATTATCCTCCCACTCCTGATACATTTTTTCCCTAAAGTGGTCCAATAGCCAGGTCTTTGTCGCTAGATAAGTGACTGGGGCATCCGGTTGGTGTTGGGCTGCTCCAGCTTTTGCCAGAGAGTCTGTTCTTTCATTGCCTTCGACATTCCCGTGGCTTGGTATCCATTGCACTGTTACCTTACCGACAAGTCTTTCGAACCTACCCACGTCTTCCAAGATGAGATCGACTAAGTGGGTGCTACGCTTTTCGCAAAGCAGGACCTCGAGAGCTGATCGTGAGTCGCAGAAAAAGACCGTGTCAAAACCTTCCATGCCTGACCCTTGCAGTATTTGGTGCACACCTTCCAGGGCCTTGTGTATATCCTCAAGATTCGCGTCGTAATTCGACGCCATAGTCCTACAGGGCCCTGAAAGTTCCTCTTTTGGTGGCCCACCTATTGGGTATAGGATGAGCGCACCATATCCTGCAGTTCCTTCTCTCCGGTTGGGAGACCCATCCGAGAAAACTTTCACTGGGGTGCATACTTAACATATGGCTCCTCCTGAGTACCTACGTGATTTTATCCTGCCACTTCATGTGTAGGTTTCTAAGCAAGCATCGCTAAGTCGACAATGTTTAGCTACTTTATTTGCGATGGGCATGTCGTCCAGCTTTAATCAGCTCAATTTTCTATGTGTTATCTGTGTTAATCAGCTCAGTGTTTTATATGTGTTATCTAAGTTAATCAACTCAGTTTTCTATGTGTTATCTGTGTTAATCAGCTCAGTTGTTATCTGTGTTAATCAACTCAGTTTTCTATGTGTTATCTGTGTTAATCAGCTCAGTTGTTATCTAAGTTAATCAACTCAGTTTTCTATGTGTTATCTGTGTTTATCAACTCAGTTGTTATCTGTGTTAATCAACTCAGTTGTTATCTGTGTTTATCAACTCAGTTGTTATCTGTGTTTATCAACTCAGTTGTTATCTGTGTTAATCAACTCAGTTTCTTATGAAGTTCGAAAGAAAATTGTTGAATCAGTAGAGGTCGACAGATCAGCATTTTGATAAACATTTAAACACCTATAAATACACCTAACACCTGCATTAGGTGCCCATATCTCTTAGCCCGACAGGTGTCCGTAAACTTTGATGTAAACTATTGAAATTTGTTGACGTTGAATTTGAACCTAAACATATCCGCTTCTAAGGCATGTTTACAAGTAATACCTCAGCGCTGAGGCGATCCAACGAAGTGTGTCAGCCAAACTTTCCTTGTACTGTCACTTACATTCAAAACAGATAAGATCTGTCTGCTACACTCACTTTGATAAGAGGCAAATTTAAAAAGTATCAACCTGACCTGTCCAAACATCCATACAAGTCAAACCAACGCTATATGGTTAAGATTGCTGAGTGTGGAAAAAAGATGGTGGGGGAAAATGTATGACTCTACCATCAAGTCCGTTACGTCACATCAGATCCCATGATTCCTACGACGGTCTAAGAGCGTCTGGTATGATTTTGTTATAGTCGTCATCATCAGCGTTGGAACATCCCGTGTACCAATCTGTCCTACCACACTCTCCCCTTCACACAGATCTAGCCACTCGTCTCCATTCTTCGATGCCAACTGCCGCAAGCCACGCGTTATTTTGATTGTCAAATCAACCGTGTGCCTACAGGGTTCTTTTAATTCAATAGTCTACTACTTTATGTCATTTCTTGACTTCTGACCTTTTTATTCGTAAAAAATTTATTTGTAAGAAACAATATTTCACAATTTAAAATGTCGATTTTTCGGATATATTTGATCTATATTTGCTAAGTGTTCTTTCCACCTAAAGGTGTTTCCTTTCCTTGATAAAATCAGCTGTCCTTTTTTTTAAAAAAATGGATACAAGTAATATTTCTAAAAATGTGTTCTATAATTTAACATTTGTTCACTTAAAATCTCGAACATCTAAGACAAAGTGTCATTAAAAGAAAGAATTCCAATTATTGTAAACGAAAAGCAAATTTACCTTTCATTACTCCACACTTTGAACTTCAGCGTAGCTCTGCAGACTAAAATTAATTGAAGTACCTGGTTCCAGGTATACAAATGTGTGGTTTTAATTATCATTCCTAGGATGATATGACAATAATTTTTAAAAAACTAGAGAAACGTTTTCTAAAAAAAAATTCAGCGAGCACACAACAGTCAACTTTATTGCCTCAAATGCCGTTTTGGAATTCAATAACTTTTATAGTTGGATTTTCTTGTCCGTTAACTTTGCAGAACACAGGTCATGAAGTCAATATTGTTACACTTTGTTAAGGATCTAGGCTGCAATGCCGACTATTGAAGACACTCTTCTGGCCTACCCAGAAGTAAAATTTGGCTCAACAGTAGGCTGGAAAATGAAACTGATTTTCTTGATTAAATTCACCTCACCCAGCCGTTATTTTATTTAAAAAAATAATCTTAAGGTCCTGCTCACCATTTCCTCTACATTCTTTAAGCCTCTCATGAGCACAACGTACATTCAGAATTTTCTTTTTAAATCATTGATTTTGATTGTGTATACACAGGTGTTATGGTGATTTACATTTCAATCACTAGTATAGGAGGCGTAGTGTTAAAGGTTGTTTATGTCTAGTGTCTTTTTGTCTCGACTCTCTATTGAAAACTCGTCCCTAATAATTATTTTCTCTAAAGTAACAGCCGATATCAACCAAAATGTATTAACTGAAGCTGTGAAGCCCCAAACAGCTACATAAAATAACGAAAAAATCTCAAGAAGTTAAGATATTGTAAACTTACTTTCAAGGATAATGTTAAACGTTTAACTACTCTACCTACCCTCCGGCACTCCGGCATCCTTCCGTCTCGCGAGACGATGGTGCATCACCTTGGGGTTGGGTTGCATTACCTACCCTACCTACTGAATTATATCATATTCTTACTCAATCTAAAACCTTTTTACATACTTTTCAAACATGTAACTACACCCAAGAAAAAACAGGTTATAATCATACACGCCTGCATCAAGTGCAACGAGCATTCAAGTTTAGCATGGATAGTTTTAGCACTGTAGAAAAAAAGCAATCATTCATATGTTCCAGCCCGCAGTCACTCGGTGTATCAGTCAGCAATCATTCATCTGTTACAGCCCGCAGTCACTCGGTGTATCAGTCAGCAATCATTCATCTGTTTTACCCGGCAGTCACTCGGTGTATCAGTCAGCAATCATTCATCTGTTACAGCCCGCAGTCACTCGGTGTATCAGTCAGCAATCATTCATCTGTTTTACCCGGAAGTCACTCGGTGTATCAGTCAGCAATCATTCATCTGTTACAGCCCGCAGTCCCTCGGTGTATCAGCCAGCAATCATTCATCTGTTACAGCCCGCAGTCACTCGGTGTATCAGCCAGCAATCATTCATCTGTTACAGCCCGCAGTCACTCGGTGTATCAGCCAGCAATCATTCATCTGTTTTACCCGGCAGTCACTCGGTGTATCAGCCAGCAATCATTCATCTGTTACAGTCCGCAGTCACTCGGTGTATCAGTCAGGTTTCACGTCACAACTATCATCGCCTGCATCATATTTCAGAACTCTATTATTCCGTCTCGTAGTCCTGATAGGCCCACTCCTTTGATTGGAACCGATCCTAAAGCATCCATTTTGAATGACATCACAGAGCTATTTTTATAGAATATCTATAGTCAGTTCTAAAGATAAATCACCATTTGATGGGAGTTTATCAGTAAGACGACTTTCTTGGTTTCTGCTATGTAGTTTGACAAATTGTATTGACTTTTAAAACAAAATAGTGCTAGTGTTTTTTTTTTGTTGATTTTTTTATATCAACGGTTTGTAAAAACGTTAGATGTTAACTTTTTGTCAATATGAAAAGTTAAACTTTTTATAGTGTACGAGAGACGACATAAAATTGATCGCTGGCCCTATGATGCCAATGTCTGCCGGGTTTTATTTAAAGTCTAAGTCATCGCTATAAATGGACTCGTCTATCTGGTCAAGTAATGACCATCTTGCACCGAGAAAATCCGTTGCATTAAGTTTTGAATATCAAACTAAATGAATTTGATCTTGATATGTTCGATCATTCTTATGTTGAATTATCATTAATATTAAATGAGTTTTTTAGAATGGTTGGAAGCTTTAACAAAAATACTCTGATGTAGTTTTTATAACGCAGAGATTTATGTTTCAGTTGGCACAAAAGACCGGCAACAATAAAATGTTCCGAGTACAATCATTTGTGAGACTGTACCCACGCACGACAACGCACTGCGGTGCATCACTTCTTCTGTACCCACGCACGACAACGCGCTGCAGTCAGTGCATCACTTCTTCTGTACCCACGCACGACAACGCACTGCGGTGCATCACTTCTTCTGTACCCATGCATGACAACGCACTGCGGTGCATCACTTCTTCTGTACCCACGCACGACAACGCGCTGCAGTCAGTGCATCACTTCTTCTGTACCCGCGCACGACAACGCGCTGCAGTGCATCACTTCTTCTGTACCCACGCACGACAACAAACTGCAGTGCATCACTTCTTATTTATTTAGCAGTACAACAAAAAAACAACTTCGTTATTGGTTATCACAAGGTTAGTGTGACAATGTGTAGTAAGAAGTGACAGATATTTGACATCATTTAAGTAACACTTCAAGGATAGACATTTCTGTAACATACTGTAACATTGTGAGTAACGGACCACTGTAATTAGGGACACAGTATATCGTACCCAAATTATATACAGAACGTAAAATGTAAGTATTTTTTTGTTCATCGTTGTAAATTAAACGTTCTGTTTGGGATAATGAGAAAAATTACCTGAGACTTAAGAGATTTAAGAAAGTGCAAACAAAATGAAATGTATTTTTGTGCATGTTGTTTCGCTACAGATTATGTGCTTGTTCTGGGCCATTAGTGATGTTCAGTTTCCGTTTCAAAGATTATTGTTCTTTCTTTACTTTAGCACAACAACGAAACGGCTACGGAGTCAAACTGATCTAACTGTAGCATCATTTCAGTTCAATTCAAAACATGAATGACTCCACTTACGTCTATGGATGAACTGCAACAAAACAATGTATTGATGATTTTCGCATTTCTTGACCGCTTTGATAGAAAAAAGATTGGGCACGAGTGCACTCTAAATGCCGCACGGCAAGTTATATTTAACTAGCTGTAGAGGCGCACCGCGGCAAGAGGAGCGCACGGTATGACATGCCGGCCGACAAAACGTTAGAAAACAGCGCTGCGCATGGCGGCCCAAAGCAAATCTTCCAAAGCGGAACTGATGCCATGATGTGAGTGCTAGAGCATTGTGGGCGAGCCCTCCGACGACTTCCGGTTACCTGGTATTCGAATCAAGCGACAGCACGGCCCAGATTTCGTTGATTGTTTTGCTTGTTGGCTGTGGGACTAAGTGAGTGGAGGAGGGGTGGGTGGGGTTAAATCATAAGCTATGACGTCACCCGATTGGAGGTCTTCCATTCCTTTGAAAGACCACTCCTCTTTCTTCCCGCCCCACCAGCAGTATCAATTAAGAGAACTAACGTACAATAACAATCGACTGCTTCTTTACTTGGATATATATAGGAGAGAATAGTTCACTTAAGACGTAAGGCATTCCTTAAATACATTGGTCGTCGGTTAAAACTTTGTATCACTAACTTAAAAGAAGTAATTGCCATTTGGTGATGAAAAGATAAAACCATCAATCTTAATGAGGAGAAAATCCGTTAAGATTTGTTATAACCAGGTGGATCGTTGATAGGTGTGATGAAATCTGAATGTTTATGTTATATGACACCTTCAACTTCATAAATTTGAACATTTTGATTAACCGTAGATGGAAGTAACAAAAACAGGCCATTGCCATTTTTGTTTTATTGATGTACTTCCACAGTCTTAAAGTCATTTAATAAATAACAATATTCTGAACTAAATTTTGTTTTTTAAAAGCAACACACAAAATATAATCAAAGTTAAGCAAACGATGGAAAAACTGCATATTAACAACGGAAAATATTGCTTAGTCTCATTTCTCAAGTATAATGAAGGTCCAATGACTTGTAAGAAACGTATATTCGAAAACTTATTACAATTATTTTATTACAATCATTATTTCTTTAAAAAATATTTTCCAAAAAGAATCAGTAGATCTATTTGTAATTAACACATTAAAAGTTTTATCTTAAGTTATTATTTAACTATAAAACTATTTTAATAATCAGTATACATTTTTAAAACATAGTTAGCCATAAAAATAAGTTAAATAGCGCATTAAAGTTTATGCCCTTGGATGAAAATTTCATATTTTAAAAAAAAAATAATAAAAGTAATACAGCTGTATAGGAATTGTTTTATGATTAATAAAAACATAAAGATAATCTTTTTATCCCATTTCGTTCCAAAGTTATTATTTTTTTCTAAGACATCATAATCACTTTTTTCACTATGTTGTTTTCGTTTACATTTTAAGCCCTTTTAGAGCATTTTTAAAAATGTCCATAACTTAAATACAATGTCAATGACATCAAATTTTTGTTATTGTTAATTAAATAAATACAATGTTTAATTTTTTTTATCATTTTCCTCATAAAACAGCTTATTTTAAAGTTTACACTTTAAAAATCTTTTCTTTTAAATTGGAAAGTTTGTACGTAAAGAATACTTTTATTAACTATTAAAAATTAATTTTTTATTAATTGATCAAAATTATTTGTGTAATCATTTCCTTTCATTTTAATCACTATTTTATCGATTAATATAATTTTAATGGATAAAATTTTCACTGATTAATCGAGACATTAATCGATCATTTCCGCAACCCTAATATATCTATCTATATATATATATATATATATATATTCTCTCTCTATTTCTAAGTCTCTGTCTTCCTATTTTTCATTCGGTTTTCTTTCACTTTCTCTATAATGTCACTCTTTTTTTTATCTGTGTTATCTTTTATTTATAATTATTTCTCCCATACTCCCACATTAAATTTTATTCCTTCTTTTTTTCTACAAAACACTTTCGTTCTTTAAAGGTATTCTTTTGTTCCAGATCTGTTGGTTATTTTTTTTTTAACAATCTCTCAATGTCTCTTTACCTATTTTTGGCGTGACATTCAATCCAGCCGTCCCTGGCGGCACATCAATATTTCAAGCTATACATTTGGAACTAAGGTGCGTTGATACAAAAAAAATGTGTCTTTAAAGTGTATCCGTCTTCTTTTAACCGCCTTAATAGCTTGCTGTTGTTCTCATCACAAGGCAGTGGTACTGTACATGGAGAACGGTTTACTTTGAGGCTGCTGCCGCCTACCAAATATAAGACTCAGAAGTTGTACCATGGAAACGTGTGACAAGGGAACATTCCTTTGAACAATTCTAATGTAATTATTATGAGCTACATCAAATTAAAAACTTAATTTTGAAAAAAAAAAGATTTTTGAAATAGCCTTTATGGTTTTAAATATAATTTATAATGGGACAAGGGTATACATTTTATAAAATAAATTGTTATTTGATGGCGCCGCAAAATGAATTCGACAAAAATAACACAAGCAAACACAATAATATGTTTGTCTCAAAACACATTTCACGCCAGTGTGCTGTACATATGAATGTGTTCACCAAACACATTTCACGTTAGTGTACTGTACATATAAATGTGTTCATTAAACCATGGGCCTATTTCTTATAAACCCTGAAATGAATATATCCATAAAAATGAATTTAAACTCCATTTTAAAAATTAATAAGATTCAGCTCCACACAGTAAAGTACATGAATCGACAAAGTATTGTCTTAGTTTTAATTTTTTGAGACTCAAGTAATCATAAAATAAATAAATTTAGAGATAAAGATATATATCTACATCTGAGCGCTTATAACTCAGTAAGGAAAAAGTGGCGATAAATTTCCTACTATAACACCCAAGAAGAAAGCAATTTCCCAATCCTGTACGTTTTCACTTATGCGCTCAGGAATATGATTTTAATGTTTTAAGTTCATCGCTTTGCTTTTACACCTTCCTCCCCCTCTCGAAGGCTCATCACACATTCCTCTCCCTCTGGGAGGTTCATCACACCTTCCTCCTTCTCTCGAAGGCTCATCACACCTTCCTCCCCCTCTCGAAGGCTCATCACACCTTCCTCCCCCTCTCGAAGGCTCATCACACCTTCCTCCCCCTCTCGAAGGCTCATCACACCTTCCTCCCCCTCTGGGAGGTTTATCACACATTCCTCCCCCTCTTGAAGGCTCATCACACCTTCCTCCCCCTCTGGGAGGTTCATCTCACAATCCTCCCCCTCTCGAAGGCTCTTTACACCTTCCTCCCCCTCTCGAAGGCTCATCACACCTTCCTCCCCCTCTCGAAGGCTCATCACACCTTCCTCCCCCTCTCGAAGGCTCTTTACACCTTCCTCCCCCTCTCGAAGGCTCATCACATCTTCCTCCCCTTCTCGAAGGCTCATCACATCTTCCTCCTCCTCTCGAAGGCTCATCACACCTTTCTCCCCCTCTGGGAGGTTCATTACACATTCCTCCCACTCTCGAAGGCTCATCACACCTTCCTCCCCCTCTCGAAGGCTCATCATACCTTCGTCCCCCTCTGGGAGGTTCATCACACCTTCCGCCCCCTCTGGGAGGTTCATCACACATTCCTCCCCCTCTCGAAGGCTCATCACACCTTCCTCCCCCTCTCGAAGGCTCATCACACCTTCCTCCCCCTCTCGTAGGCTCATCACACCTCTCGAGCAAACCACGCACACATGCGCACACTCCTCCTAATGCGTAGCGGATTTTAAAATATATTTTAAAAAGAAACTCATTCAATAAAACTTCACCCCTCTACCATTCGTTAATACCCTGTACTCACACTGGCCGCCTTGCTACGTTCAATAAGCTTTCTTTCCACGCGTCTCTGACTCCATGAGCTCGAGGCATCGCCAAAGAACATGACGCAAACTACACGCCTCTTCAATACCAGTACTTCTATGCCGATATCAATGATGCAATGTACACGCCTCTTCAATTCCAGTAGTTTTCTACAGATATCAATGAAATAAACACACACACACACAGAGAGAAAGAGAGAGAGAGAGAGAGAGAGAGAGAGAGAGAGAGAGAGAGAGAGAGAGAGAGAGAGAGAGAGAGAGAAACACTACCAGCTCACCATCTTGTATCGAATTACAACTCCAAAAAATATATTGATACCTGTAATTGATTAAGAAATCGAAGTGTTCGTCACGGTTAATGTGAGGTCCTTGTTGAAAGTTTCTCTGTTACAACTGCAATAAGAAGGAGTGGGGTGTTAAGTACCACGGTACGGAATATTACAAACAAGGATGGCTGTTAATAGACTGCTAGACTGCCCTTAGCGTCACAAAGATGTTTACGCACAAATTGCCACAATGCCTGTCAAAGATGTCACCGACCAGTTTCATAGAATTGATGTCGGTGTATTAGTTTTGTTCAGAGCGCATGGTTTTAGGACAAGCATTTGTCTAGAAAGTGATTTCAGTTGATTCGTTTAGGGTAACGGTTCAAGACTAAGATATGTGATACCAATTGATTAGTTTAGGGTAAAGGCTTGAGACAAAGGGCTGTTTTGGAAGTGACACAATTTGAGTTGTTAAGAGTTCTGCTTCGGTTGCTAAAGAACACGTGTGCAGGTGTGCCTGGAATAAAACGTTCTTTTAAAACATGAAATTAAATAACATCATTTCCGACGACCTGCCGAGTTATTATTCCTCATGGAGCGGGGTCGGGTAACCACATGTGTGACATGGCAGACCACTGGCAAGCAGACTCGTGTGCCGAAAACATTTAAACGATCGGTCAGTTGCATTTGAAAGAGTATTTTAACATGACATAACACAGCGTGTTTCTAATATTTTATCGACTTATTTTTTAAAAGAGATCGGCGGTCAAAGTAATCAGTTTCATGCTTTTTAAACAAGTTATTTACGTATCGTTCTCATACTTAAAATAAGATGCTAACAAAAAAGGATGGATTATTAATAAACACTTATTTAGAAAGTTTTAACATCTGGAATCTAATAAAACACTCATTTAGAAAGTACCAACATCTGGAATCTAATAAAACACTCATTTAGAAAGTACCAACATCTGGAATCTAATAAAACACTTTCGAACATCTCTGTTTGAACTAATTACTTTATGCGGACACAAATCTCAACAGATTGTCATGTAAATTATGAAGAAGGTCTTCTTCACTCGATCTTTCACTTGCTTTCCTTCAACTATATAAAATTATATGCGTACAATCGTTATCACGTTTTGTCCTGACGTGCTCTAGGTTTTTACACTCGTTGTGAGCTCAAATGATAGTGATATTATTTCACTTCCTCTTAAGACGCGAGCGAAGTCCTTCAAGACGCCACTTTCTTCATGCGCTCTCGCTGCAACCAATTAAATGCCTCAACAGTGCCGTGAACATTTTAAAATAACAACTTTATTTCTTTTCAAATTTCTTTTTTAATCCAGTGGAACTGTTCAAATTACCCCAATTTTAAGATAGTTGGGTTACGTGCACGTGAATTCGATGGCATCCAAATGTCAAATGTCAAATGTCAAAAGGCATCTATCCCATAGATGGTTAGAAGTGGACAGACATGGGTGATTAATATGTTCCTGTCCGGATTACGTTTGTGGCATCTAACGAAAGAGACTGCGTTATATTTATTAAACAATACATTGACATTGCTGTATTTCTATACAAAATGCATTGTTTAGTTTGTAATATACAAAATATATTTCAGACTTTAAAAAATACATGCATGTAATTCTTTTTTTTTTTAACTTACGGATAAATTTATCTAAACAAATACAAGATAACGAAAGCTTCCAGGTAACACTGAAAAGTAACTAAAAATTGACTTGAAGTTTGTTATAAAAAGAAATAATCAAAACCATAATAACACATCAAATTTTGAGCCCAATTCTTTTTAAAAAAATTAATTGGGAAACACGTACACAAAATGTTGGTAAATTATTCAAGGACATTATGACGAACGAAATATTCCTGGTGAATTCAAAAAGTTAGGAATATTAAAAAAGCACAAAGCTATTGTTCTATAACTTTAAAAAAACAATATTTTTTTTACACAGCTATGCATATGTCCGCTAGACATCGATATTTAATAGACAGGTCCTAAGAGTTTGCCACAGCCAAAAAAATGAATTAAAAAAAAATAACACTCCACGAGAGTCCACATACAAACACTTGAGCTGACACAACATTGATGAAATGGAGCTTTGAAAATATCTTACAATTCTAATAAATTTAAATTACTTGTCTTTGCACATAAAAAAAAAAATTAGTTTCATTTCGCTTCAATAGTTGGTGGGGAAGTGAATCCACGCGTTCGTGTGTGAGGGAGAGGGGAGCGGGGGTCGTAGCCCCTCACAGCCGCCCGACGTCACGCCGGAACTCTGAATATGACATCTCATTCACTGTTGAATATTCCAGAATAATTTTTTCCCCTTTTAGAATCAATATCTGAATAAAAAATCTTTCTTTTCACCTCTTCCCCGTAAATAGCTGCCTTCCCCACACACACAGCGCCCCTTCCCTCCTGCTCCGCCCAGCCCCCATGCCACCTACTCCCGCCCCCTTACTCGCCATTTCCAAGCATTCACTTTTTCTTTTCTTTCTCTGTCGGCTTAATGGTAACAATTAAAACTGTTGACAAAAGGGGGAGGAAAGAGAGAGTGTAGAAATGAAATTGTCATCTTGATGATGATGGTTCGATACAAGAAATACGGGTGGAAGAAACTATCAAACACAAAGTACTATAGTGGGACATGGTTTCGTCATCCGAGCGATACAAGAAAAGGGTGGTTGAAGCTATCTAACACCAAGTACTATAGTGGGACACGGTTTCGTCATCCGAGCGATACAAGAAACGGGTGGTTGGAGCTATCAAACACCAAGTACTATAGTGGGACATGGTTTCGTCATCCGAGCGATACAAAAAACGGGTGGTTGGAGCTATCAAACACCAAGTACTATAGTGGGACATGGTTTCGTCATCCGAGCGATACAAATAAGTGTTACCATTTAATATTTAACAATGCAAAAATCAAAATCGTATATGAATTTGAATTTGTTGATAGATAGTTTTTTAAGGTGGCTGGATGGTGACTTTGATGCTCCGAGTATAAGGTGGCTGGATGGAAACTTTGATGCTCCGAGTATAAGGTGGCTGGATGGAAACTTTGATGCTCCGAGTATAAGGTGGCTGGATGGTGACTTTGATGCTCCGAGTATAAGGTGGCTGGATGGAAACTTTGATGCTCCGAGTATAAGGTGGCTGGATGG
>MUZC01001432.1:214757-229733 GCA_002072015.1 Radix auricularia
ACTTTGATGCTCCGAGTATAAGGTGGCTGGAGGGTGACTTTGGTGCTCCGAGTATAAGGTGGCTGGATGGAAACTTTGATGCTCCGAGTATAAGGTGGCTGGATGGAAACTTTGATGCTCCGAGTATAAGGTGGCTGGATGGAAACTTTGATGCTCCGAGTATAAGGTGGCTGGATGGAAACTTTGATGCTCCGAGGTAGAATGCATTTATCTTGAATTAAGACTGAATGTCGACTGGTTGGCAGTGTGAATACTTTAGTTTGATAACAAAACTAAAATTTTATAAATAATAAAAATTAAAAATAATTTAATTTTGCTGATGTCGAACACGACAAGGTCGAAACGTCGGTGCTCATAGCGTCGATGGATCAAACTCGAAACGTCTTGTGTTCGAACTGCTCGGGGTCTAAACGTCTTGTGTTCGAACTGCCCGGGGTCTAAACGTCTTGTGTTCGAACTGCCCGGGGTCTAAACGTCTTGTGTTCGAACTGCTCGGGGTCTAAACGTCTTGTGTTCGAACTGCTCGGGGTCTAAACGTCTTGTGGCCGAACTGCCCGGGGTCTAAACGTCTTGTGGTCGAAATGCCTGGGGTCTAAACGTCTTGTGGTCGAATCGCCTGGGGTCTAAGCGTCTGCAGTCTAATCGTCCGCGGTCGAACAGTCCGTTGTCAAACAGGCCGCGGTCGAAGAGCCCTTGGTCGAACGGCCCGGTGTCTACTTTTAAAGTTAAAGCACACATAAACCGGGAAGTTTACTTCCATTTCTATAGGACTCAAATTCGTTTTAATAGTTGATGAGATCCTGAATACCTTAATAGTTGATGAGATCCTGAATACCTTAATAGTTGATGAGGTACTGAATACCTTAATAGTTGATGAGGTACTGAATACCTTGATAGTTGATGAGGTACTGAATACCTAAATAGTTGATGAGGTACTGAATACCTTGATAGTTGATGAGATACTGAATACCTTGATAGTTGATGAGGTACTGAATACCTTGATAGTTGATGAGGTACTGAATACCTTGATAGTTGATGAGGTACTGAATACCTTATTAGTTGATGAGCTACTGAATACCTTGATAGTTGATGAGGTACTGAATACCTTGATAGTTGATGAGGTACTGAATACCTTAATAGTTGATGAGATAATGAATACCTTAATAGTTGATTAGGTACTGAATACCTTGATAGTTGATGAGGTACTGAATATCTTGATAGTTGATGAGGTACTGAATACCTTAATAGTTGATGAGGTACTGAATACCTTAATAGTTGATGAGATACTGAATACCTTAATAGTTGATGAGGTACTGAATACCTTAATAGTTGATGAGATACTAAATACCTTAATATTTGATGAGATACTGAATACCTTAATAGTTGATGAGATACTGAATACCTTAATAGTTGATGAGATACTGAATACCTTAATAGTTGATGAGATCCTGAAAACCTTAATAGTTGATGAGGTACTGAATACCTTAATAGTTGATGAGATACTGAATACCTTAATAGTTGATGAGATACTGAATACCTTAATAGTTGATGAGATACTGAATAACTTAATATTTGATGAGATACTGAATACCTTAATAGTTGATGAGATACTGAATACCTTAATATTTGATGAGATACTGAGTACCTTAATATTAGATGAGATACTGAATACCTACCTAGTTCACCCATCTTTCCTCACAAACCGCCCCCATCTCATGTTGGTCTAGTCGACTAAAACTTTTATATTTTCTCAACTCAATTTTCTCGACTTATTAATGCCGCATGATCAATAATCATTAGTCCTAATCACTAGCTGTAGTTAAAACCCTTTATTTATCCAGCACCATTATTTCCCTTGCCCAGCCCCACATCTCAGTATTTCGGGGTGTGAACAGCCTGTCATCTCTAAACGCTCACTTCAACGCTGTAAGACAGATCGACTGAAACAATTTCTGGCGTGGTTCTCAATTCAGATTCACAACATATTCACACCTACAGGCACAAGACAGATATCAGTATAACTTCAGGGGGGCGGGGGGGGGGGCATTGCGTAGAGAAATTTATATTGCAGATACAGTAATGGTAGGTGGTCCTATAGTAGGAAGCTATTATTTTCACACAGTTTGATCAGTTATTTTTTCTTTTGTTTTTATATTTTTCTTGTTTGTGACTGGTAGCACTTATGTTAAAATATTTGACTGTAATATCATTTGGAAATATTATGTTTTATTGAAGTGGATTCAGATTAAACCCTCATTCTTTACATCAATAAAAAACAATTACATAAATAGAAGTTGATGGAATCAACATACTACATCGTATGTAAAGTGTGAAATTCAGGCATTCTATATAGTTCTTAGGCGATGTATGGATTCAGAAAAGTATGACATGATTACTACCTCATACATTGCTTAGTCATTCTATAGAATGCTGAGTTGTCGTCCGGCAAAGTATGTAAGTGACTTAACCCGTCATTTGCCAGCTACTGAGGTTGGCGGTGTTACTTTGGTCGTTGTTTGATGTTGGCGATGTTACTTTGGTCGTTGTTTGATGTTGGCGGTGTTACTTTGGTCGTTGTTTGATGATGGCGGTGTTACTTTGGTCGTTGTTTGATGATGGCGGTGTTACTTTGGTCGTTGTTTGATGATGGCGGTGTTACTTTGGTCGTTGTTTGATGTTGGCGGTGTTACTTTGGTCGTTGTTTGATGTTGGCGGTGTTACTTTGGTCGTTGTTTGAAGATGGCGGTGTTACTTTGGTCGTTGTTTGATGTTGGCGGTGTTACTTTGGTCGTTGTTTGATGATGGCCATCGAAGCCTGTGAGTGTTGAAAGTTATTGTAAGACAGCGTTTCGCCGTACGAGGTTCCGCTACCAAATCACAGACAGTATTGCCAGAATTCTTCTCATGACGTCAGTTCCTATCATCCGGCTGACATTCCACAGATATTCTCACATAAAGTTTCCCCTTTCGATTGCTGTGTGACCATGTCAAAAGAGAATGTAGTTCTAGGACAGGAATCACGCCTTGCTGACATGCAACGACGATTCTAATATCAGTTATCTTAAGTAAAAGCAAATGCAGCTGAAAAGAGCGTTTTTTTAAAAAAAAAAACGAAACTGCGAGTCACTGCTACCAAAAGTTGGTGGACGATGTGAGAGTGGCTTAGACCACCATTAAAAAGAACCATGGGAGTATTGCCTGGTGAAACACTATGACGTCATGATGGTGGAAAATTAGAATAAGTTGACCTTCCATGTTAAAGAAGGCCTGTGTGACATCTTGTTTTACGTCGCAGACTCCGAGATAGTTGACGTAATTCATAAAACCCATTTCGCCATTGTTTATGGAGGACGTCAAAAAATCGTTGTGGTCAAGCCATGTCTTTTCAGAATACAACTCTCGCTGTAAGGTCAACCTCATTGGCTTTCAATCACATCCTGATGGGGAATACACGTTTATAATTGTGTATCAAGATCACCCCAACAAGTTCGTGGTTCTCAGGGCCCTGAAGACAAAGAGGTCACAAGAAGTAGTCCATTAGCTTGTAGACACATTTACGTTGCTTGGTGCTCCAATGATTGTACAGTCCAATAACGGCAGGAAGTTTGAAAACAATGTGGCAAGTACCGGCCCTCCTTGGAGATCGTTCACGGTAAGCCGCGCCACATACAAAGCCGGGGGAGTTAAATGGAGCGTCGAAAGAACTAACCAGGGCATCGAAAATTTGATGCTTGCTTGAATCCTGGATGAAATAACTGGCCACTGGAGTGAGGGGTTACCGTTCGTCCAGCTCACGAAGAACAGAGCTTTTCGTTCTTGGATTAAAAGATCATCACACGAAGCTCTCTGAGAGCCAAAGTAAGCCTCACAACGTCGTCCCTACCAGACGATGATTGACAAAATGTGAAAACAGAAGTAGACCTCAAAAACATAATTCAAAGCGTACACCATGTGCTTTATTTTGTATTAATTTCACTTTAAAATACGTCATTATCACGTAAGTTTTTTGTTGTGCTCTTTTGACACTTTGCCTAAACGAAATCTAGTATTCTATAGGATACGTAGGCAAAGTAGGCAAAAAGATTTTTTTTTTTTTAAATTTAAAATTTTATACTTTGCCCTGAAACCATCAGGAATTCTACACCTTGCCTATGAATTCTACACCTTGCCTAGGAATTCTACACCTTGCCTAGGAATTCTACACCTTGCCTGGGAATTCTATAAAATGCCTGATTTCCCACATTTCCTGTAACACATACACCTCTTAGTTTTTTGTGACAATCGATGTAATAGAATCTTAACAATTTAGCATGTATCATCAAACTGTTTTAACAGACTTTCAAAAAACAGAAGTTACCTTAACATTTCTTTGAACAATTAAGAAAAAATAATTTTCTTCCTCTGTTTTCATCTTATTGTTACTGTTGAAAAAGTTTTGTCTGGGTTTTATGTTTTAAGTCTGAACTATTTCTGTCAGTTACGAAAATCATTTGGCATTTTCAAGACGTCTGGAATTTTCTTCAAACAGACCTCTCGATTCCCCCCCCCCCCACACCCACACCCACACTAAATNCACACACACACACCACCCCCGCCTCAACCAAAATACAATAAATAACAAACCGAAATACAATAAATAACATATATATTTATCGTCTGGAATAAAATTAAATCACCAGCTTAAGGAAACAAATTCAGGGCTGTATACCTTCAGAGATGTTAACATTTTAGAAGCACACAAAGAGGAACTAGGACAAATAGTTGTAACCTCCTTCCCCGAACTCAAAGAAAATGTCACAGTTTTTGTTACTAGCTATTTCTAAATATGTTTATAATGCAGTTTTTGTTACTAGCTATTTCTAAATATGTTTATAATGCAGATTTGTAACAATTTTGAATTCAGCCTTGTTTAATAGTGAACCAAAGTGATTATTTTTCCTACGGCCCAGTCAAAGCTCTGAACATGTACCCGGGCTGCTATAACATGTACTACTGCTGCTATAACCTGTACTGCTGCTATAACCTATACTGCTGTTGCTATAACCTATACTGAGTATTGCTGCTATAACCTATACTGCTGTTGCTATAAGCTATACTGAGTACTGTTGCTATAACCTATACTACTGCTGATATAACCTATAATGAGTACTGTTGCTGTAACCTATACTACTGTTGCTATAACCTATACTGCTGTTGCTATAACCTATACTACTGCTGCTATAACCTATACTGCTGTTGCTATAACCTATACTACTGCTGCTATAACCTGTACTGCTGCTGCTATAACCTCTACTGAGTATTGCTGTTATAACCTGTACTGCTGCTATAACCTGTACTACTGCTGCTATAGCCTATACTACTGCTGCTATAACCTGTACTGCTGCTATAACCTGTACTACTGCTGATATAACCTTTACTGCTGCTGATATAACCTCTACTGAGTATTGCTGCTATAACCTGTACTGCTGCTATAACCTGTACTGCTGCTATAACCTGTACTGCTGCTATAACCTGTACTGCTGCTAGAAAACGTGCATCATTGCACCATCAAAAAATTAAACAAAGTTCTTATCTACCGATACGAAACCTTGGAGGACACAATACCGTGTTATAATTACACCTGAAACCTTGGAGGACACAATACCGTGTTATAATTACACCTGAAACCTTGGAGGACACAATACCGTGTTATAATCACACCTGAAACCTTGGAGGACACAATACCGTGTTATAATTACACCTTCAATTTGTTATTTCCTTGACCTGCCCTTTGCCAGTTGGTTTCTAGCGCTCTCTTGTGTCAACAAGTCCCGTGTTTGCTCAGGGGGCGAGGCTTTCAACCCCCCCCCGCGCCCCCAAGGGGTGCCATTGGTAATGAGTTCTCCCCACACGGTGATCAAAGGATGGGCAAGCCTATCTGTAGGCAGGTCTTCCCCTATCGGTGTGTTTGTTTTATTGAACCCCGGCATGCTGCTGACTATCTCCCCAATAAGGAATTTTTCCGATACCCGATGAAGCTATAAATAGTTGGTTATCCAGGGGGACTCCCGTGAGATACTTTTAGACAGGTTTACCTAATATTCACTATATCAAGCAGTAGCGTCATTAGGGGGGTGCGGTGTGGGCGGGCCGCCCCGGGTGACACCATAAGGGGGGTGACGCCATACTGTAAATTTCTATATATTCACGTTATTTGGCACTGGAAAACTCGGAGGAGTTCTATGGTTAAATCGTGAAGGGGTGACGTCATGAGCCACCGCCCCGGGTGACACCAATCCTAGTGACGCCTCTGATATCAAGTCAACATATTTCAAGGTTATACACTCATGTGACATAGTAGGCCTTTTTACATTGAACAGACGAATATATAAAAGTTAGGAGGAAAGGATACATCACAAAGGTTATGCGGAAAGACCCATCCAAATGATTGTGGAATGGATAAATCAAAATAATGGTTGGGTGGATAAATAAAAAGAATGCTGCAACGGAAAAGATCACATAAATGATTGACAGCGTAGATGAAATCTAATATATAAAGATGAAAGGTTTTTTAAAAATTTGTTTTGTTTGTTTGTTCCTTTTTTGTTGTTGTTTTTTATTTGTTTGTTTGTTTTGTTTTTTTTTTGTTTGTTACCAATACAATTCTACACCGTTGGAGCCAGATTGCTGAATTTTTGCATGGAACCCTAATGGACCTGGAAAATGTCATAGGCTATGTTTCAACCCCAGGTGACCAACCCTGGGGTAAGGGGGCCCATTATTTTGCTTTTTCCTTATATGAACTATATACAAACTTAAAACCACTAATTCTCCTATTTTACGTGTAGGTGAAAGCATGAATCTTTGGATAGTTGTTAAGTATACTTCTACGATAATAGTAGGTGAAAACAATATTTAAATTACAACTTACTGGGGTCCTGGGGCCAAAATGTAGTTTTTTTCGGATACTGAAAACTGACTAATCACTAATTCTTCAACTTTCCTAGTGGGTAGAAGCATGAAACTATGGTAAGTTGTTGAGTAGCGTCTTGTTTTGAGATAAGATGGTGTTGGTTGATTGGAGATTAGATGGTGTTGGTTGTTTGGAGATAAGATGGTGTTGGTTGTTAAGTATACTTCTACGATGGTAGTAGGTGAAAACAATATTTAAATTACAACTTACTGGGGTCCTGGGGCCAAAATGTAGTTTTTTTCGGATATTGAAAACTGACTAATCACTAATTCTTCAACTTTCCTAGTGGGTAGAAGCATGAAACTATGGTAAGTTGTTGAGTAGCGTCTTGTTTTGAGATAAGATGGTGTTGGTTGTTTGGAGATTAGATGGTGTTGGTTGTTTGGAGATAAGATGGTGTTGGTTGTTTGGAGATAAGATGGTGTTGGTTGTTTGGAGATTAGATGGTGTTGGTTGTTTGGAGATTAGATGATGTTGGTAGTTTGGAGATCTGATGATGATAGTAGTTTGGAGATAAGATGATGGTATTGTTTAAAATATAATTTTGATGAATAATGCCAGTGATGACTTTATGATAATGTAATAACACTATATATGGATCTACACTAAAATAGAGTTTGTACATACACTAAAGGTATTAGGTAGAATAAAGTGTGTTCATACACTGCAGGTTTTAGGTAGAAAAGAATGTATACTAATATATCAAACCATTTCTTTTTTGGGTAAGTTGTTCTCTGAAAAAAGCGAGTAAAAAGTAAAAACCGAAGAGCTCGCTGGCTAGAAATCTTGTCATTTAATCGCTGGAGTGTCAGAAGCCATTTCAAGGACATGTGCCTCACCTTTTATATATAAACAACATACAAGCCCAAATAACTCACTGTCTCCGTAACGCTGAGGGACATAGTACGTCAGTCCATAGCAGTTAAAAAAAGCTTGTGGTGTTTCTCGCCATAAAATATTACATGGCGTCATTGATTGTGGCTATATTTCAATTTTGGAAAAGGGAAGGATGCAAAAAGAGGATTTGTGGATTTATAATTATGATATACTTTTTGTACATTTCAGGAAGTTTAAAATTTCGTATTTATCAAACAAGTTACTTGGGATTTTGAAAAAAAATCCTACAACCCTTAGTCGATACATATTCAGATACTATGAGCGTCAGTATGTGTTATAAGTAAGCCAGAGAGTCAGATCAAGGATAAAATGAAGGCTTAGCTGTAGTTTTATCATGTACAAGTTCGCAATTTTAGCTCGACCACTTGCAAGAACTTCAAAAGCTAAGATCGAGAATTACGTTTAAAGGAAGAGAGCTGGAATCGTTGTTTAGTAAAGTATTATTTTAAAATATGTTATAAAAATTATCAACTCCTTAATGTCCCCCTAAAAAAAAGATATTTACAAATAAAAATAGCTTTCTTATTGGGTGGTTGTGTTTTTAGAATTCACTAATTAATTATTGAATAATAAAAATACTAAAGGTCAAAGGGGAACGATATTAAAAATACAATGATTTCATCGCGAATTATCAAAATGGCTTTACAAAATTTTGGTTGAAAAAGTGCGTAGTCTACTTACTTAGTGATAGGTTCAACAGAAGGTTACTAAAATTAAAGTTACTAAAAGTTATTAAAAGTTACTAAAAGTTATAAAGTTACTAAAAGTTATTAAAAGTTTCTAAAAGTTACAAAGTTACTAAAAGGTACAAAAAGTTACTATTTGTTATTTAAAGTTACTAAAAGTTCAAAAAATATTTATTACAACCTGGGGCGGATCAAATGTTCATCTCTATTGCAGTTAGACCTCTCAACGGTTATCCCGTTGCAGTGCAATTACCAGGATATTAAAATTGCACCTGTTTACCCGTGAAAATATTGCTTCAATGTCACTGGTGGCTAAACTGCGGCTCTTTTATTTTCACATTGCGGCTCTTGAAAAATTAATAAAATTATACTTTTAGTATGAAATATCTGCAGTAAAATATGTTGATCACGATAACGATTAAATAGAAATATCTTTCATTGGGGAAAAACATAATATCCCGACAAACGGCAATGTATATTTCATACACATTTTTTAAACCCGAACATTGGGAAAAAACACTTCATAGAAGAAGATTTTATTTCTTTGAATGAATCAAATAAGGAAAACACAACCGCGCCACTGAGGGCTCAAAGTGAAAGACACGAGGAGTTATATGTCATTAATAATAAGAACCTTGCTTTTATTATATAACAGGGCGCAAAATTTGCTTTGAAATACGCTGACAGGTTCGTGTTACCGGTTGTGTCTAGCCAATATTTTTATCTTGTCCTTTCACTCCTTTCTCCAGTGCTATCCCAAGCACACTTTTAAAAACCTAATCTTAAATTGGTATTTTAAAAATAACACAATCCACTTGGCCCCTATGACCTGACTCACCTATATGTCAATGTTATTGAAGTTTTTTTGGGCAAAGTTAATTTTACTTTAGTCTTAGTTTATGAGTATGAAGAACGTATTTACAGCGTGAATATTAGATTGTATGGCATTAAAGTTCACAATTGTCTGTTACTGGAAGCAAGCCGTTTGTCACTGTGTGACAAGAGTTGTTCAAATGGTTTCCTTAATTGGAAATATGCTGCTATCTAGTTGAATATGTGGGAAGAGGTTAACTGAAAGTTTTTTATGTGTTACAAGACATCTCAATACCATAAACATGTTGGTAGTAACTGAGTTTTGGTACCTGTGTATAGAGTCATCTCTAAATACAATAAGTATATGTTTCAAAACTGAGATGCTTAATAAATAGACATCAATCAAGCTAAGGGCAGATAGCTCACTTGTGTCATAGTAACCAACACATTTTGTGTGAACTCTGGTTTTAAATGAGTTTACTAACTTAATGTCCAATCAGAATTAAGGTACGTGGTAAAAATTTAAATCGAAAATTATAATTAAACACACCCAAATATATCGAAAGCGAATTAATAAAAACGTATAAAAAGCGCACATATTTATTATTTTAAGACTTAACAAAGGTTTTTATTTACTCCAAAAAATACTGAGTCAGAAAAGATGAACTACCGTTTTACGCCAACAAAAATAAGACTGTGAACTGGCTACATAGTCTCTCTTTGATTGTTCCATTATGATGATGATGATCAGCCGCCCGGTGTTATTACGCCGACCTGTTAGTTTTTATTAGTAATATACTTTTTTTTATATTTGGTTCTTATTTCTTTAATTAGTTTTCTGCCAAAAGCAACCAAACTATCAGTTTTAATTATCAATGCTTCGGGTAAACAAGGGCAATAACAAAGGGGGACACAACGCAGGCTGGGCAGATCTGACACAGATAAATATAAAAGATAATAATGTCTGATCCATTGCTCTCTTGGCGGCTTTTTGGGCACTAGTTGTAGGTGTCTGCAGGGCCGGCCTTAGGTGTTTGTATGGCCGGCCTTGGGTGTTTGTAGGGCCGGCCTTGGGTGTTTGTAGGGCCGGCCTTGGGTGTGTGTATGGCCGGCCTTGGGTGTTTGTAGGGCCGGCCTTGGGTGTTTGTAGGGCCGGCCTTGGGTGTTTGTAGGGCCGGCCTTGGGTGTTTGTAGGACCGGACTTGGGTGTTTGTAGGGCCGGCCTTGGGTGTTTGTAGGGCCGGCCTTGTGTGTTTGTAGGGCCGGCCTTGGGTGTTTGTATGGCCGGCCTTGGGTGTTTGTAGGGCCGGCCTTGGGTGTTTGTAGGGCCGGCCTGGGGTGTTTGTAGGGCTACCTTAGGTGTTTGTAGGGCCGGCCTTGGGTGTTTGTAGGGCCGGCCTTGGGTGTTTGTATGGCAGGCCTTGTGTGTTTGTAGGGCCGGCCTTGGGTGTTTGTATGGCCGGCCTTGGGTGTTTGTATGGCCGGCCTTGGGTGTTTGTATGGCAGGCCTTGGGTGTTTGTATGGCCGGCCTTGGGTAACTGCAGGGCCGGCCTTGGGTGTTTGTAGGGCCGGCCTTGGGTGTTTGTAGGGCCGGCCTTGGGTGTTTGTATGGCCGGCCTTGGGTGTTTGTAGGGCCGGCCTTGGGTGTTTGTATGGCCGGCCTTGGGTGTTTGTAGGGCCGGCGTTAGGTGTTTGTATGGCCGGCCTTAGGTGTTTGTAGGGCCGGCCTGGGGTGTTTGTAGGGCCATCTTAGGTGTTTGTAGGGCCACTTTTGGTGTTTGTAGGGCCGGCCTTAGGTGTTTGTGGGGCCGGCCTTAGGTGTTTGTAGGGCCGGCCTTGGGTTTTTGTAGTACCGGCGTTAGGTGTTTGTAGGGCCACCTTAGGTGTTTGTAGGGCTGGCCTGGGGTGTTTGTAGGGCCACCTTAGATGTTTGTAGGGCCGGCCTTGGGTGTTTGTAGGGCAGGCCTTAGGTGTTTGTCGTACCGGCCTTAGGTGTTTGTAGTACCGGCCTTAGGTGTTTGTATGGCCGGCCTTGGGTGTTTGTAGGGCTTTCTTAGGTGTTTGTAGTGCCACCTTAGGTGTTTGTAGGGCCAACTTAGGTGTTTGTAGACCACCGTAGGTGTTTGTAGGGCCAATTTTGGTGTTTGTAGGACCGGCCTTAGGTGTTTGTAGGGCCACCTTAGGTGTTTGCAGGGCCATGGTTGGGGTGTTTTTAGGGCCGGTCTGGGGTGTTTGTAGGGCCACCTGAGGTGTTTGTAGGGCCACGTTATGTGTTTGTAGGGCCGCCCTTAGGTGTTTGTAGGGCCACCTTAGGTGTTTGCAGGGCCAGTCTGGGGTGTTTGTAGGGCCAACTTAGGTGTTTGTATGGCCACTTTAGTTGTTTGTAGGGCCGGCCTTGGGTGTTTGTAGGGCTTTCTTAGGTGTTTGTAGGGCCAGCTTAGTTGTTTGTAGGGCCGGTCTTGGGTGTTTGTAGGGCTGGCCTTGGGTGTTTGTAGGGCTACCTTAGGTGTTTGAAGGGCCATCTTAGATGTTTGTAGGGCCTCCTTATGTGTTTGTAGGGCCACTTTAAGTGTTTGTAGGGCCAGCTTTTGGTGTTTGTAGGGCCACTTTAGGTGTTTGTAGGGTCTCCTTAGGTGTTTGTAGGGCCTCCTTAGGTGTTTGTAGGGCCACCTTATGTGTTTGTAGGGCAAATTTAGGTGTTTGTAGGGCCTCCTTAGGTGTTTGTAGGGCCACCTTAGGCGTTTGTAGGGCCGGCCTTGGGTGTTTTTAGGGCCGGCCTTGGGTGTTTGTAGGGCCACCTTAGGTGTTTGTAGAGCCACCTTAGGTGTTTGTAGGGCCACCTTAGGTGTTTGTAGACCACCTTAGATATTTGTAGGGCCTGCCTTGGGTATTTGTAGGGCCACCTTAGGTGTTTGTATGGCCACGTTAGATGTTTGTAGGGCCTCCTTAGATGTTTGTAGGGCCGGCCTTGGTTGTTTGTAGGGCCACCTTATGTTTGTTGGGCCACTTAAGTTGTTTGTAGGGCCACCTTAGGTGTTTGTAGGGCCACCTTAGATGTTTGTAGGGCCACCTTAGATGTTTGTAGGCCCGGCTTTGGGTGTTTGTAGGGCCACCTTAGATGTTTGTAGGGCCACCTTAGATGTTTGTAGGGCAATCTTAGGTGTTTGTAGGGCCGGCCTTGTGTGTTTGTAGGGCCACCTTAGATGTTTGTTGGGCCGGTCTTAGATATTTGTTTGTAGGGCCGGCCTTAGATGTTTGTTTGTAGGGTTGGCCTTGGGTGTTTGTAGGGCCATCTTAGATGTTTGTAGGGCCGGTCTTAGATGTTTGTAGGACCGGTCTTGGATGTTTGTTTGTAGGGCCGGCCTTGGGTGTTTGTAGGGCCGGCCATAGATGTTTGTAGGGCCGGCCATAGATGTTTGTAGGGCCGGCCTTTGATGTTTGTAGGGCCGGCCTTGGATGTTTGTTGGGCCGGCAATAGATATTGGTAGGGCCACCTTAGGTGTTTGTAGGTCTGGTCTTAGATGTTTGTTTGTAGGGCCGGCCTTCGGTGTGTAGGGCCACCTTAGATGTTTGTAGGGCCGGTCGTAGATGTTTGAAAAGAAAAAACTTGACGTGTTGTGGTTACGGAAATGTAGATTTATTAATGACGTCAGAGAGGTGGCTGTGCTAGCAGTTTTATTAATGACACCAAAGAGGTGGCTGTGCTTGCAGTTTTTTTAATGACACCAGAGAAGTGGCTGTGCTAGCAGTTTAAAGACGACAGTTTTATTAATGAATTGAAGATATTTTTTGTTATTTATTTTTTTACTTTTACAGAATTATGACTTAGAATAAATATGTTGAATTAAAATAAATTTTGATTTGAACGAATTCTGTGAATTTAATGAATTAATTAATTGAATGAACGCTTTGTATGAAATTACTTTGTATAATTGTCTGCTAAATGTTTCTTAGACTATTCTCTTAAAGATATTGTCAGGGGTGTGTTGCGGACTCGGCATTTGCACTCAGCGGTTCACAAATTATTGATTTACATATTAAAATCCAAACTGATGAGAATGACATTTGATTCTGTTGGTATGACAATTAACTTTCTAATGATAAGTTGTGGTCGATGATGAGTGTGAATTATTTACTACAACCTCACCGTTCAATAAGAGAATTGGGAGTATGCAAGGGTTATGAAGTAGCGTAAAATATATTTTTAAAATTGAAGCTTCTATGGCATTTTAAAAAAAAGAAAAAGAGAAAATTAATTACGAAGAGAACTATGCGAATGAAGTTATATGCATTTAAAACATTTTGTTTCAAAAATTGTGTAATCTAATTATTAATGACAGGCATAATTTATTTATTTTTAAATCCTTTATATTAACTTGTGATGTCTGAGCAGGGTGACCGTGCCGAAAAAACTTTGGATTGATTTTTTAACCCACTTTCTCGTAAGCTAACGAGCTGAAATTTTGCAGGCAGACTCATGCCAATGATAATAATGATGTATCGAAATTTCAAATCGATCGAATGTACAGTAATTGAATTATTGATTTTTTTTAATTTTTTTTTTTTAATAATGTTAATTTTTTGAGATAGAGTGTTGTGGCGTAATATTTTCAACAATCTTTCATGTCGCGCAATAAGGTGACATTACTTTAAAAAAAATATATTCACGATCGGTGCACACTATATTAAACATGATTTACGAGACATAACTAGAATTTGGTATTTTCGGATTGTTTTGCCCTGCGTATTATAATGAACATCCTTATAGTTATGTCGCGTATATATAGGATTTATAGTGAAAAACTTGTTCTTTTACGGATTTTTCATTTAAAGATTTAATTTGCTAAATATTCGATCTGCTTTAATTCAGTATAACTTATTACATGTACACCTAACTGAGAGAAACAATAAGAAAGTTACTTCCAATATGTAACTAAGATTGACATTTGCTTAGAATAAATTTATAAACACATCAATAAATTTCTTTGTTCATTATAGAAGCATAAAGTACAGAGCCATCGACAGCAGCACACGCAAAGGTATTTAATATTTAAAAGCATTTCTTTGCCATTATACTGCAGTAGTCATACGGAAGTACAGATAAGGGCACAATAAAGAACATGACAGAATAAAGAACATGACACAATAAAGAAAATGACACAATAAAGAACATGACAGAATAAAGAACATGTCACAATAAACATCATGACACAATAAAGAACGTGACACAATGAAGAACATGTCACAATAAAGAACATGGCACAATAAAGAACATGACACACTAAAGAACATGACACAATAAAAGGCATGACACATTGAAAAACATGACACAATAAAGAACATGGTACAATAAAGAACATGACACAATAAAGAACATGGCACAATAAAGAACATGACTCAATAAAGAACATGACACAAGGAAGAACAAAAAATATTGTCTATCTCGTGAAAATGTATTTAAAAAAACATTTAAACATACACATTTGTTGATCGAGAATCACAGCCAAGATCTAAACCCGGCCCCTAACCACAACCCATGTTTCCAATTATTATTGACCCCCTCCCAAACCCCCGGCCCCTAACCACAACCCATGTTTCCAATTATTATTGACCCCCTCCCCAACCCC
>MUZC01001432.1:235415-251859 GCA_002072015.1 Radix auricularia
TTTTTAATATTTATTGGTCGCGCGTTGCGGTGCGTATTTTATTGACCCTACTGTATATAACTTGGTCTCATCAACTTGGTCTCATCATTTAGGTCTCATCTACTTGGTCTCATCAACTTGGTCTCATCAACTTGGTCTCATCAACTTGGTCTCATCAACTTGGTCTCATCAACTTGGTCTCATCAACCAACTTGGTCTCATCAACTTGGTCTCATCAACTTGGTCTCATCAACTTGGTCTCATCAACTAGGTCTCATCAACTTGGTCTCATCACTTGGTCTCATCAACTTGGTCTCATCAACTTGGTCTCATCAACTTGGTCTCATCAACTTGGTCTCATCAACTTGGTCTCATCATTTAGGTCTCATCACTTGGTCTCAGCTCGGTCGAACAAAATCGGGGTCACGTGAGATGAAGCGATAAGCTCCGAGCTGATGATCATCTTCCCGGCGAGGAGCTTAAACTCACGAAGTTCGGATTGGCTGCCATCAAGAATTAATATTTTAAACCAAGGCGGCATTGAAAATAATCCAGTGAAATCTTCTGAGCCCGAGACACATGTTAACTTTTTGCACTTGAATTCATGACTTACAAGACACTAGTTTATCCCCAGCATTGTTGACGTAGTTTCAAATTATTGTCAGATCCATTTAATTTTATTTTTCATGACAGAAAATGTGTTGCTGGGATATACATTGATACGTGATAAATTGTACTTTCATAGATCTATAGTTTTTTATTATAAATAATCGCAATTGGACATACATGTATCCCGAAGGGATCAATCAGGTTATGATTTCGTGTTAGAGATGAAATGTTTCGGATAAAATTCTTGAGAATTCCCTTCTAATCATTATATGAACCAATACCTAAATTAAACTATGAAAACTTTTATCAAAAATGGTGAGATAATTACTATAAAATTGCTGAGCGCTTACGTTTTAGAACGACCCCAACTTACTACCATCTGAGAGCCAAACATATCATCATCAATTTTTCCTGTTGCAGACATCAAAAACAACCTTCCATCCAGACGACCCAACAAAACACCCTGCTATATCCAAACGAGAACCTCTGACACGCCCACCCCAAGATTGGAACAAATGGCGTCCACATGCTTCCGTGCAGCGAATGTCTGTTTCTTAATGAGATTTTTTGATGTCTCTATTGTACACGCCGTTTCGCAATTAACTCTCGGAAGTAATTGACAAAGACAAATAAAATCTTGATCGAGAAATTGATCAGAAACTAAGTACCGCTGGGACTGATGGGATACAGAGATAGACGGCTCTAGACTGATGGGGTACAGAGATAGACGGCTCTAGACTGATGGGATACAGAGATAGACGGCTCTAGACTGATGGGATACAGAGATAGACGGCTGTGGTCTACTATAGAACCACTTCAGACAATGGGGGAGGGGGCGAAGATAGACGGCTGTGGTCTTCTGGAGAACAACTTCAGAAAAAAAGGGGCGGGGGTTGTAATGGAGATAGACCAGAAATAGCATTGCTACCTTTACACTTTATATGCAAGTTTGAAACAACTTTGTTTCGGGATGGGATGTCCACTGTACGAAGACTAACTTTGTTTTCTTTCACCACGCCATTTGATTTTGTTAAATATCCTGCGATTGTTCCAAGTTTAAATATGGCAATTATAGCTAAACAGATTTGAAGAGATTTTTTAAAAATTGATTAAGCTGCTCGTCATAAATAAGTTATGATGAAATCAATGTGCTAAATAAAGTAATTTGCTATAGGTTATTTCATTATAAAATAAGATAATCTCTATTTCTTTACTATTAACAGCGTAGTTTTACAGCAAACATAACAGTAGAAAATGATTATGTTTGATAATCGGTCAAATTAAAAATTTATAGCAGAAAGAAACTTTGCAGCTAAGAGTTATAGCACAACACGTCTCTTCAACCATCGAAAATCGTCTAAACAACATGTACAATTGTAAACTACTTCTAAAAACTTAAAACCGGAAGCTTCACTCAGGAAACGAACCCGGAATATGGAGGCCTACATCTTTAGAACACCAAAATTGAAGATCACAAATCGCTTGTTATTTATTCTTTAAAATAACAACTCTTACTGACTTCTCTACTAATAACGTATAAATAAGAAACGATTTATTAGTTTCCAAAGTGCAGCGTCAAATATTTAACCGATCAAAAGTGTACAACAAAAAGCAAAAAGTCTAAGCATTAAGGAGTAAGATTTTATTTTTAAACTAAATATCTCATGTTTAAACGATGAAATAGAATTACCGTAATTCCTGCCCATTAACAAACCCCTCTATGGAAAGAAACGACTTTAAAAATCGTTTAATCCACCCTGGACTGAAAGTTTCTACGGGGGTGAGCCACGCTTAGCTGAGTAAAGGTATACAGGTGTAAACAAACAGGAATTAACGCTGTTCTGCGAGCGTTGACCAGCTACCAAAAAGACACGCGTTGTAAAGAACAATAGAAGTTAATTGGATCAGAGATGAAGAGATCAAACATTCAACAGTTCGACTTTTAGATGTTGAACTCCCACAAACTACTTTTTTTTTTCTAGAACTTCATTACTTATCAGCGAAATCACTGTTTTGCTAGAACGAATCCGCACTATCTAAATGGGGGGGATGATGACAATGCAGTGCGCTAGGGACACTGGTCTAAAAGACATTCACTCACCCATTTGAGCAAGGGACACTGGTCTAAAAGACATTCACTCACCCATTTGAGCCAGGGACTCCTACATTATGTGTTATAAGATTAGAGCATGAGAGATTTTTCCCTGCATTTGATATAAAGTTTAAGAAATCGCCAGCCAAAACTGTCGAATTTATGAATATCTTTCGTAAATATATCTTACACTAATTCACTGTGTTTTCAACACTTCGAAATATAAACATATATATTAAGGTCAAACTTATTATAAAGATAGCGTAATGTTTTGATGGAAAACTTAATTCAATATTTGCTGAATTCATCCCTGTGGTTAGAATAATCAGAGAGTTATGTTATTTCTTGACACACTTTAACTCCTTGACACACCACAACGCCTTGGCACACCTCAACTCCTTGACACACGTCAACTCCTTGACACACTTCAACTCCTTAACACACCTTAACTCCTTGAAACACTTCAACGCCTTGACACACCTCAACTCCTTGACACAGCCCAACTCCTTGACACACTTCAACTCCATGACACACCCAACGCCTTGACACACCTCAACTCCTTGACACCTTTCAACGCCTTGACACACCCCAACTCCTTAACACACCTCAACTCCTTGAAACACTTCAACGCCTTGACACACCTTACAACGCCTTGACACACCCCAACTCCTTGACACACCCCAACTCCTTGACACACTTCAACTCCTTAACACACCTCAACTCCTTGACACAATTCAACTCCTTGACACACCCCAACTCCTTGACACAGGGGTGAAACTTTTAAATAGAAAATTTCAGTGAAAATTTTTAGTGGGATCTTAGTTTGAACATTTCGTTAATATTTGAAAAGGAGGCGGGGAAAATGGACAACAACATAGGTGCCAGTGACCAGATTTATACATACACATTTGGAAATGTACCTTCTACCAGATAAATTTTTTAAAATGTATCAAATTTCAGCGTTTATAATCAGAATATAATTGTTAAAATATTAAAATTAAAATATTTTTTCAAGCCTATTTAATCAATAGCATTATAAATTTGAAATCATACTGATTTTCAAACGAAATGGACTAAAATAAACAAAAAAGTGTGTGTGGGGAGGGGGGGGGGGCAAAACCTTTTTTTTTTTTTTTTTAAAGTCGTTTGAAATTGATATTTCCTTTCTCTTAATTTGATGGTAGCTTTGAATTGTTGTTCCTAGGAAGTAAAATATTTTTCATAAAAATGAATGTTTTAAATTTGTTTATGCCTAGAATAAGTTTTCCTCCAAACAAAACTGTTCTTCCGGTGACCTATTTATTTGGATTTTGATTGGCCAGAAACACTGAAGTCTGACAGAACCGTGGAACTAGATCAAACAATTTGGTCACATGATATTTATATACCAGCTCCAAGCGGGTCACATGACACTCACAATGTCACGTTGGGGAGGCCGCGTTTCTATTTTTGATTTCTTAGTTGAATTGTTGTAGATCCCCGCCTGGGGTTGGAGTAGGGGGGGGGGGCTCTCAGCGTTAACATGAATTTATTTTTTGTATGAGGGAGAGGGGAGAGCAACAACAACACGCCCAGCCAGACAGCGGAGTTCCAGACACGCGTATTATTTTCGGCACTTTTTTCTTTGTCCGCGTGGATGTCTCGTCACATTATTCTAGCGGTAATTTGGTCGTCTGAATCGACAATGTCAAAAGATGATTTGCTAATAAGGTTTCCAACACCTAGACAATCGTGAGAATGGCAGAAACATAAATGTGCCGAAACCCCTACGGGAAAATATATAAGGGCCCCAATGGGTTGTGGGGGTGTTGAATGCCAGAGTATTTAGAAACCAATGAGGATTTTGTTCTTCCTGAAAAAGCATTCATTTCTATTTTTATATTAACTTATCCTAGATTTGTATTATATAAAAAAAATTCCTTACTGTACGCATACGAAAGTGTACAATAAAGCCATCGATTTACAGAATCTAAAAAAAAAATAATTCATTTTTCAATCAAATCATGTTAATATGTAGATTATATTATATCAAATCTTGCAAAACTTGATCTTATGACGTGTTTAAATTTTCATAATTTTTTATCTTATAGCTAAAAATAAATTACGATTACGCAAAATAAAATAGTGCGTGACAAATTTTCTGTGGTTATTTAACCAATTTTGATCAAAATTTGTGCGAAAAATTTGATGGCCTGCACCGACTATTACATATTTAAACATCACTAGCCACCTAAATATCAAGTACCGCGATATTTAACGCTTGTAACATAGATAAGATATAACAAACTTATTGTTGGTTAATTTGAATCATAGATAAGATGTAACTAACTTTTTGTTGGTTATTCATTAAGGGTTTGTCTTAGCACAGTTTATTATATATTAAGTTTAGTTTTAGACTATTTGGGGTGCTGGAGGGTGGCTTTTTCTGTTTTAGAAAACTTCCCAGAACGTTGATGTGCTCTGATAAACATCTAAGCCATCTCGCCGTCCCTTAATTTAACCGCCCACCTTGTCTGTGTATTCACCTTGTCTGTGTCCCTCATGTTGGTGACGGGGCCATTGTCACCCGGACACTTGGGGCTTTCTGGGCAGCTCTAGGCTATGATCATTATGGCGGGAGTGAGGGCGTGGCCGACCACCATGTCACACTTCCGGCACGTATTTGACATTTCCTTTTTGATTTCGGACTCGTTGAAAATCAACAACCGGCTGACGTCACAATATGGGCGTATGTTGAAGTAAACACAATTTTGCGACGTATTAATTAGAAAATATAGTACATTAATAGATCGGATTAAAAAACGATTGTTGTTACTCTCGTTTACTTTGTTCAAATTTGTGGCGCTTTAGTTTGGATTTCGAAAACTTACTTATGAATAAAGCCAAAAGTCTTTAGTGTGTTTTTATAGCTGAGCTTGGCCGTTTCAAGAACAATGGGTGTAAAATCTGAATTATAATTTGGATATCGAAAACACAACCAATTACTTTTTATTGTTTACAACAAAAAAAAAAAAAGAACGAAAGAATCACATCGTCGTTAACTTGTATTCAAAAACTTTATCTGATCTTATATCCTCTTATCTTATTTTATATTATTTTATCCTATCTTATCTTATATCTTACAGATTTTCCATCTTTATTGAAGATTATTGGGTTCTACGTATATATATGGTTTTTGTTTAGTCCTGTATTCTTATTTGAGATTTAAGTGATGATAAAGTGTTGGCTTTCCTGGTTTCCTCAGGCAACCCATTCCACGCCCGAATAACGGACTGGGAGAGAAAAAAAACTTGTATGTGTTTGTTCTTGCATACGGGATAAGAAAGGTGTTTTTATCCATTTGTCTATCTGAGGGTTGCATTAAGTTATCTTTGTGTTGTATTTCTAAATTAGAATTAATTGCTTTATGTATAATTACTACTTTACTCTTGGTTCTTCTTTCCTTAAGTGTTTTAAGGTTTAATGATTTAACTAACGGTGTTACTCTTGAGAGTTTTGAATACTCTCCAGTAATGCATCTGGCAGCTCATTTTTTAATTCGTTCTAGTTAATCAATAGTTTCTTTGGTGGATGGGTCGCATACAGAAGATGCATATTCTAGTGCAGGTCTTACCACGGTGAGTTAACATTTTAGTTTTATACTTTTTTACATTTTTAATATTGTCAAACTATCTCCGAAATAAAATTGTAAAGTAAACCAAAATTCTATCTGACTTTTTCAAACGATCACTCAAATCCGGTCTTTTAAACCACGATCTAAAAAAAAAAATCATGTTAAGCCTGGTCCCTTTTTGGACTCAGGACGTGTTAGCGCATTTTCGTATTATGTATCAGTACTTATGTTAGATATCAGCATTATGTAGTTATCAGTAATTGTGTTTAGATTTTAGACATATTTTAAAAAATGTTCTTGTGTAATGAATATACCTGAAAATTTTTTTATTTAAAAGTCATTTCTTCACATTTAAAAAAAATATATTTTCTCTTTAATCTAACTACAAGTGGTTTGTGGTCGCTGAAATAGGACTCATAAATGAAACATTCTAAATTGTAATCAGCTAATCGCCCAAATACTCCGTCAATTGTTGTCTTATAGATCGTGGTTGCCAATCTTGTTGAAAGTAGTTGAATGTTGAAGCTTGTTTCGAATAAGTTTTCAATTTCTGCCCCTGGGCCATTAAGATCTTGATTGAAGTCACCACAAATGATGATGTAAAACTCTCTAAACTTTTACACATATTCTAATGACGTCAACAAAAAAAAACTAATACTTTTGCACGCTTTCGCACCACTAATCAATAACTTTAACACCAAACACACCACCGTGCGCAACTCACAAGTTCCATTAAGTTACAATGACTTAAAGTCCTACGGAACTTCCAGGAGCTCTACTGCCACTACAAGAGGTCGGATCGAGTAACTGAGTGTTAATGCACAAATGGCAGGTCAGGACCTACAAAAAACATATATACATCATGGATCTAGGACTTATGGATGCTGAGATCTAGGGTGATGACAGACGGACGGACGGACGGACGGACAGACGGACAAAACGGATACAATAGCGCATTCCACTTCTCGAAAATGCGCTAAAAATAAAACAAACTTAAGTTTCCGGTATAGGACATATAAGGAGTTGATTAACTTGAATATTGTGGTTGAGTGAATGCCCAGATATGTTTTTATAATGTTTGTGTTGAGAGAATGCCACGATTCGTGTTTATAACTTTGGTGGTGATTTAATGCCACGATTCGTGTTTATAACTTTGGTGGTGATTTAATGCCACGATTCGTGTTTATAACTTTGGTGGTGAGTGAATGTCAAGATTCGTTTTTATAATGTTTGTAGTGACAAGAAATATAGATTGGACTTGTTAACCAAAGCTTTCATCCCACACTTTAGTTGCTAGGCTGGCAAAAAATGTTATTGTTTAATAAACACAAATTGTGTAGTCCACTTCCACTAATTGTTTAATTAAATTAACACGGCTCCTGTGGTAATATGGATTTCTTTACAAAGAGAAGGCACGGCTTTAATATATATTTAGAGCCAACCTCTGGTGTCGCATACCCAGCAGAATTGCTGACAGATAGTGCAAACGAAATGGGAAGGTAACGGGCACAAATGGTAGTACAAGGAAATCAGAACAACCGAAATGAAAGTAGTTCAAAGAAGAGAGCAATGAGACACAAGTTTTAGCAAAACTTATCAACCAAAGTGGAGCGTGTTGGGGTGTGAGTGTGGTTAACAAGCGATGGTGGTGCAGGAGGGGGGGCTCTAGCTCAACCAAAGTGGAGCGTGTTGGGGTGTGAGTGTTGTTAGCAAGCGATGGTGGCGCAGGAGGGGGGGCTCTAGCTCAACCAAAGTGGAGCGTGTTGGGGTGTGAGTGTTGTTAGCAAGCGATGGTGGTGCAGGAGGGGGGGTAGCTCAACCGAAGTGGTTATGTCCTGATACTATCGATGGGCAGAAAAGAGTAATGTGGATTTCATTGCGTCTGGCTTGCTGTGGCGTATTATATTTATAGAGAGAGTATTGCAGACACAATTTAATGCTAATAATATAACAATAATAATCATGATGATGATAAAACAACTACCTTAATAATTTCTTGAAGATTCTGCTATGAGATATCATTATTGCATCATTGCCTGAGGTTATTTCGTAATCCAACTGTTTAGAGTAAAAATTATGAACCCGGAGAGCAAGGAGTTGCCAAAAAATGAAAGTTTTCTATAAATTAATAACATTGGGTATAAGGTAGCAGTGTAACAAATAAAAAATATGACGAAACAATGGGAAGAAATAATTATAACCTGCATCATCCATAATTGAGAACAGGGATCCTCAAAAATACAACATTTTGTTCATAATCGGTCACGTTTCGCAAGGATCAAATAATAATATTGACAGAGAAAATTGATATAATTTTCGACCACCGTATTATTGTAAAGAGTAGAACATTAGATTGATCCAGTAATAGCCAATAAAAAAATTGTGCTTTATAAGTCCGAGTACCTCTAAATGATGTAGACAACAAGACAACTTTAAAGAGAGAAGCTCAAGATAAGTACTTTTGTTCACTAATTTGTCTGAATCTCTTCGACTATACGAACTTAGTTGTCTGAATCTCTTCGATTATACGAACTTAGTTGTCTGAATCTCTTCGATTATACGAACTTAGTTGTCTGAATCTCTTCGATTATACGAACTTAGTTTCTGAATTTCTTCGACTATACGAACTTAGTTGTCTGAATCTCTTCGATTATACGTACTTAGTTTCTGAATCTCTTCGATTATACGAACTTTAAAAAAAAAATTAAAAATATTAGTTGCCTTGGAGACTTATCAGTTTATTCCATAATAAAACCATAATTAGCATGTACCTAAGGAGAAATGAAAAGAGCATATTGGAAACAAATGCCTTTTATTTCTTGAGAAAAGAATGTGGAGTTCTTGTTCTATTCTATGCTTTGCTAAATTCTTTAACTTAATAAAAAGTAATGATATAAACCTTTCTAAATGAAACATTCATCACTTGGAAATACTTATTGAAAAATTCTTGAGCTGAAATCACCTAATGTTGGCATCACCCAGCAATATTTTGTCTGTCCCGTTTACCCCGGCACGAGAACCACTGTATCCACCCACGTGATTCAGTAACTACGCCACCGAGCCGTGCGCATTGTTATTAAAATGTAACTTTAACATTAGCCCGACCGGAAGCCGATCGACGCAGTGAAATACCACAGCACAATAATTAATCTGTTCATCTGCACCCCGGGGCTTTTGTAGACTTTTAAAGAGAGTGGTTGAGCCATGATGACTGACAGGCATGCGGTGTCGCCCCCCACTCTCCACCCCACACCTCAGCCCGGCGAGCACCTCCACCTCCTCACTTCGCACCTCGCTGATCTGCGTCATTTTTAACCGTACCAGATTGCAGGAATTATATGCCTAGCCATGACAGCCGTTCTGAAAGGCGTAATATCATGTCGAAGGTGTAAACTTCAAGTATCGACATGGCAGTTCGATCGCCTGGCAGTAAACTAATAGTGGCTAAAGACAAATTATAGGTACATTGACGACTGGTTTTCCCACTTCACAATTTCCATGTTGTGCTGAAGTAGATAATTAATTTGTGTTTCAATTTTCTAATTTTAAAGATGAACTTTAGAGGGTAAAATATTTTAAGAAGATATGCACATTTAGGGCTAGAATATTTCTGCTATTGTTTGGAAGGCAGGTTGTAAAAAAATTGTTCTTTAGCTTGATGATATAATATGTCTTTTAAAATATGTTTTCGCTAATATAGGAAAATTTAATTTAAAAATATTTTTAAAATGAGATAATTTAAGTACATTTACGAAAGCTGTTTTTCTTAAAAAAATATTTTGTTGTTTTATTTTTAAAGGCTTAAAAATGTCTATTAATCGAGACCAAAATTTTGTTCACTTTAAAATTCATACAACAATTGAAAAAGCAAAACACGCCTGGTAACATTGGGCATTGTCAATTTTTACAATTATTTAGATACCTTTTTAATATCAGAATTTTTCCTTTTTATGTGGTGATATTTAAAAAGCCTTCGCTCTTCGACATCCTTCCGTCTCCCAAGACGATGGTTCACTACCGTTGTGTTAGGTTGCATTGTGTGACAGAGCAGTCATAATTTTGAGTGACAGTCTTTACCACAGCTTTTGCACTCGAGTTCTGAGCTTCCCAATGTTTTTTTTTCTCCCTTTCTTCTAACTCTTTTGTCTGTAGCCTCCCCCACCCCTTTGCTCCTCAGCTACTTTTACGCTTTCTTTGACAGCTGTTGGTCAAGTGGATCTCTGTCCAGCTTTACACTACCAGCTGAATCTCTCTCTAAGGTTAATAAACACGAAATTATCCCCTCGCCGTTCCATATAATTCAATGGCTCGCTGTAAGGTACGCATTGAATAAAGACTGTCCGTTCTGTGCCACAACTTATTTTCTGACTCAAGCACATCCTTTCTTACCGTATTCCTTTCTACTAACTTCCTCGTCAGCTACGCTCTTCCGAAAAGAAACGTATTCTTTCTATTCCTCAGAAACTAAATAAAAAATTCAAAATCATTTTCTCTTTTACTGCCCCCCAACAATGATATTCTCTGTAATTTGACACTCTTTGTATTATTTTTTTTAATTAAAGAGTCATGCCAAAAATAATATTAAAATGGGTTTAAATTATATGTCCGTTTTATGTCAGGAAATGCATCAAGAAACAATGTCTTCATTATTATTTTGAGTATCTAAACATTAATTTATTAATAAAGTTTAGGATCTTTCAGAGTCAGTTTTTAGACGAGAGTCAGTCTTTTAGGATTCAGTCTTTTAGACTAGAGTCAGTCTTTCAAGATTAAGTCCCTTTGATATTTCCGCTAAACATATCAGTACATGTTGCCAATGGGATTGTCTTTTACAATTTTATTTTAGACATAATGGCTATCTTATAAATTTCAAGCTTCTCACAGTGTTGCTTACATGCAGTGCGGTAGCTAGAGATTTTACCGCCCGGGGGCGGTCTCCTATTTGCCGCACTTTTAAGGGACGTCCATAAATGGCGTCCCACATGGGAGGGGGGAAGAGGGATGTCACACATTTGAATTCATCAAAAGGCACAACTTTAAATAAAAGTTCCACTTAAATATAGGATTACTGACACTTTAATATTGAAGTTTTACATGCCTTCACACGTGTTACGATATTAGAGTGCAGCTTTACACTAAACAATATTTAAATGACCCCTCCCCCCCCAAAAAAAAAAAAGTGATTGGAAACATGCTCATTTTTTAAAAGAAAATACGGCTTTTATGGGGGGGGGGGGGTAAAGGGAAGCTTTATGATGTTACATTGAAGAAAGGGTCTAAGTCTTAGTGACATGTGACTAGGGGGAAGGGGGTGAAAAATCAGCCAAAATATCTTGAAGTCATTTAAGGACGGCCACCTAAGTCAACCGTATGATGGTTTTTATAAATAAAAACAAATATTGATAAATAATTGAAATTGAAACGAAATACATTGTGAAAGCAAAGGGTGGGGAAAATTTTAACAATCCAATGCAATATTTATGCAAGCATTAATAAAAGAGGCCGCATAAGATGATATCCATAGCCTATTTGTACACATTTTAAAAAATACCAGATTCTTTTTTTAAAAGGCCACAAGAAAGTTACTGAGGTTGCAGGTCCCCCACCTCCTAATGAGGCAAAACATATTCCAAATCTACAGCCAAAAATATTACAAATAAATATGCTTTTATTTTTTTATTTATAAATATATTATTTTTTATAAACAGAGAACTTGTATACATTAGTATGTAAACATATTTTATAAATTTACATACCTAACTTTCATAGTAGAGAAATCGTGTATTATGTTATCAAAATTTAAATTATTTGTAATATCTTGTTCTATGAACAATATTGCAAGATTGTGTAGTGTTAAATCCCTTATTGTGGAACGAAGATAATTTTTTTATCAGCTTCGTTTTGGAGAAAGACATCTAGACACACTTAAAGCAGTTGTTGAAAACATTCTAAGCAAAAGTATAATGTTGGGTAAACAATTTTCTAATCTATACTGCTAAATATATTTTAATATATTCGTTGGGCTTTCCACCCCCACCCCTTTTCTTTTTTCTATTATACACGAATATTTTCTTAAAACAACATGCAACTGATCAGTGGGTTCTATTATTTTCTTTTATAAGTACTTATATGGATAAAAACATTTCTAGTTGTACGACTTGCTCTAAATATTTTCTCTACACATACTTTTTCTCCTTCTAACTCGGCGTTCAGTTGATATCTCCAACCAACTATAATCTATAACAGCGTTCTATATTAGCGCATAGCTTCGTTCCATGAAATGGGTTTGAATTATTATTGGTTTAAACGGTTTTCGATCAATTGATATTCTATAGAAAAGAAACAATAATGCATTGACATGAGTGAAGTTCAGGCATCTGAACTCGTTTTACTAGTTACTTCTTCAGGTGTCAATTTTTTAAAGACACTTGGAATTTGTAAGTATGTCTTTTTCGAAAATATTTATGTTATTGTGATGTTTATTAAGGGATGAATTTGAATATGTTCATGCTCTTGCGCTAAATCTTAATGCTTTTCCATGAAATAGACGAATTCACACTATTTGCACATTACTTTAAATTTATATGCGTAGCATTTTTAAAGAATAAACAAATTTTAATGAAAAACACTTATAATGTGTGCTTATTTAATGCAATAAAAACAAAATACATTTTATTTTGAGTTAGTTATAATTATAACCTTAAAATAATTTTCTAAAACTGAGACGGTAATATAAATTACACAATATTTGGACTACCATGTCATGTAGGTACTTGTTAGCGCATCATTCTTAGCTTGTCGAAATTCCACGCAAAAACTGCCGTGGCGATATTAATAGTAAAAATTATTCGGCCTAGTGCTGATGTGTTGTTTTTATATGCAGTTCCCTTATAAAGGCGCCATTTGTGACATACACCACTTAATTTTCCAAACAAATCAATACCTTTTTAGCGACTTTTAATTTTTGAATGGGTTTGCGTTAGTTATAACAATCGCTATGTAACCAAACAAATCTTGAGTGAATCCATTAATTAAGACTCTAAATGAAGAATATTTTTGTTTCCCCTTGATTTTCCCCCTTCAAAAAAAAAATTGCTGCTGTCGGAATGTGCTTTATTTTTTAAATGCCAGCATATACCGCCCTCTATATGAGTGCCGCCCGGGGCGGCCCACCCCACCGCACCCCTAGCTACGCCACTGCTTACATATGTGTCAATCCTCATTGTATTATAAATTATCATGAGTGCATATTAAAAATAGTTTTAAGAAGTATATACCATTTGAACAGCCAAGTCGTTTTCAATGAATAATGATAAAAATGAAGAGAATGCTAATTATGAAATGAAAGTCATTAACTAAAAGGGTATTTTTTATCCCTAAAGGCACGATATTCTAAGTTTTAAAAGTTTAAAATTTGCTAATTTACTCAAAAATATATTTTGCAAAGTATTTTTTTCTGTTAATTATATTCGTCATAATTTTTTTTCATCGTTTTAAAAAAAGCAGAGTATTACAAGTCTAAGATATGCCAAACCTTCTGTTATAATTAACCGTCACTTGTTCCAACAGCAAGGATGAAGCTCTCGTGGTCCTTACACTTGGCTGATCAAGAACGTTCACTTAACGCGACTACACAAACCGGGTTATGTCCCTTGAAAAATTGTATAGTAGGCGTCAATGTCATTTCTTCACGTTTGTTTTATTTCGTCTAACTTACAAATTTCTATCTTTTCTTTAAAGCTTTTGTTAAATTGTTATCTACAATAAATTGTTATTGCCTTAAGAAGCCAAAGAATAATGGTAGTGAATTTAATCGTGACGTTCGTTTTATGTGTTGTGGTAGCTAGTTAAAAGTATGTCTCGTGTAAACTCAAATCTTGCCCCTCTTCTATTGACACAATTATAACGATAACGGCGAGACGTGGCTGTGTGGAGGAGGCTGCTCGGCTTCTGTCGTGAAACAAATCCTATGATTAGTTTCTTTGTTGTCTCCCACATTCAATATGGTTTATATTATTTTCATTTATTTCTTTCCATTGAAAATTCTATTAATTTAAAACAAAACATTTGACAATTTCTTACTTTATCCTAGATATTTTCTGTTGTGTCGTGGGAGTGTTCCTATACTTTTAATGTCACAAATTAAACAAATTTTCTGGGGGCCGAGGTGGTCGAGTGGCAAGCGCGCTCGACTGGCGTTCCGATGGTCACGAATTCGAATCCATGGAAGCCAGGGACCTGTTTCCGGGGCCTAGGGCGTCCCCGAGTTCCACCCAGCTCCAAATGGGCAATAAGCGGCGGGGTGATACGTGGAACCCTTAGCCGTGGCATGTGAATCGCTGCATCACTTGCCAAAAAAAAAAAAAAACCACTGCTGCCTTGCAGATGGTCTTGGCTATGGAAGCAAATCCAGAAAATACAGCAGGCTGAAGTCGGAGACCATGACAAGGAAAATAGTGACACTGTCGTCTTTTGTACGTCATAACTGAGGAGAACCACGTAATAGGACCATGCACGTTAGACCACGCTCATAGGACCACGCTCATTAGGCCACGCTCATATGATCAAGCTCATAGGACCACTCTCATAGGATCACGCTAATAGGACCCCGCTCATAGGACCAAGCTCATAGGACCACGCTCATAGGACCACGCTCATAGAGTCACGCTCATAGGACTACGCACATAGGACCAAGCTCGTAGAGTCACGCTCATAGGACCACGCTCATAGGACCACGCTCATAGGACCAAGCTCATAGGACCAAGCTCATAGGACCACGCTCTTAGCCCTACTCTCATAGGACTACTGTCATAAGACACTTCTTATAGAGACACGCTCATAGAGCTACGCTCATAGGACAACGCTTATAGGACTACTCTAATGATTACAGTCGAGAAACGTATGATAAAGGTTTAATTACAGTCGAGAAACGTATGATAAAGGTTTGATTACAGTCAAGAAACTTATGATAAATATTTGATTACAGTCGAGGAACGTATGATAAAGGTTTAATTACAGTCGAGAAACGTATGATAAAGGTTTAATTACAGTCGAGAAACGTATGATAAAGGTTTGATTACAGTTGAGAAACTTATGATAAAGGATTAATTACAGTCGAGGAACGTATGATAAAGGTTTGATTACAGTTGAGAAACTTATGATAAAGGTTTAATTACAGTCGAGAAACGTATGATAAAGGTTTAGTTACAGTCGAGAAACGTATGATAAAGGTTTGATTACAGTCGAGAAAAATATGAGAAAGGTTTGAAAAAACTTCCCAACCAGTGGAATGCAAATTAATAAATGTAATATTATGAACGCAGCATCCAGGAGAACACTTGAACCTACAAACATTAGAGCTTCTTAATACGTTTTTAGCGCATTTTCGAGAAGTCGAATGCGCTATTGCACCCGTTTTGTCCGTCCGTCCGTCATCACCCTAGATCTCAGCATCCATAAGTCCTAGACCCATGATGTATATATGTTTTTTGTATGTCCTGACCTGCCATTTGTGCATCAACACTCAGTTACTCGATCCGTTAAAAAACCCCGTTAAAACTACCAAAAACATTGCGAATCGAGAGATAACACTGGCGCAGGCAACGGCCGCCATTGCCGGAAGTCTTAGTATTATCAAAAGTATTAGTTTTTTTGTTGTTGACGTCATTAGAATATGTGTAAAAGTTTAGAGAGTTTTACGTCATCATTTGTGGTGACTTCAATCAAGATCTTAGCGGCCCAGGGGCAGAAATTGAAAACTTTTTCGAAACAAGCTTCAACATTCAACTACTTTCACCAAGATTGGCAACTACGATCTATCAAACAACAATTGACGGAGTATTTGGGCGATTAGCTGATTACAATTTAGAATGTTTCATTTATGAGTCCTATTTCAGTGACCACAAAGCACTTGTAGTTAGATTAAAGAGAAAATAAAAAATTTTAAAATGTATAGAAATGACTTTTAAATAAAAAAAATTTCAAGTATATTCATTACACAAGAAAATTCATAAAAATATGTCTAAAATCTAAACACAATTACTGATAACTACATAATGCTGATATCTAACATAAGTACTGATACATAATACGAAAATGCGCTAACACGTCCTGAGTTCCAAAAGGGACCAGGCTTAACATGATTTTTTTTT
>MUZC01001432.1:252817-270317 GCA_002072015.1 Radix auricularia
CCCCCCCCCCCACGTAATAATATTTTATTATTCCTTACGTCTACTGTTTGTCCTCTGACAACCCGCTTATTATTCCTTACGTCTACTGTTCGTCCTCTTACAACCCTCTCAAAGCCTGCAACATTCTTTTACCAGTACCTCTCCCACAATCCCGCTCTTTGGTCCCACACTTAATTTCTAGGAATTCTACAGTCATCCATTCCTACCAGTTCCTTAAAGGAAAACAATCTTTCTCACAATCACGTATTGATATTTGGCAAGGAAAAAGAAAGAGATCTCGCCACCCCACACCCCCGCCCCCCCACCACCACGATCTTTTCACCATAAATCGTCAAATCACAAACATTTGACACCAAACGTTGGCCCTAAAACAAACTGTTCTATATCAGAGGTATCGATCCAGTAATTGACCCGACATTTATCCCGGCGTGTGTGCCGTCAAGGAGTTGTTTTAATGCCCGACCGGGCCGCCTCGATTACACGAAGACGGTTCCGTAGGAATTAGTCGACACTCTGTAAGAGGGATTAGTTCTTTACGTTTACTAATCTTGTGTGGAGATCATCAGAGACAGTGCAAGCTTCTTTAGATTCATTGAAACATGTTTATGGTTGTTTGTATGATAGTAATATAATGCGCCTGGTCTTGAAATCCAATTAGCACTACTGCTGTGGGATCGTGCGGACGAGGCCATCTCTAACAACGCATTTCTTTATTATTTAAATGTTTTGTCGTGAGTATAAGTCGAGCGTGTGGGGTCGAGAGTATAAACCGAGCGTGTGGGGTCGAGAGTATAAGTCAAGCATGTGGGGTCGAGAATATAAGTCGAGCGTGTGGGGTCGAGAGTATAAGTCGAGCATGTGGGGTCGAGAGTATAAGCCGAGTGTGTGGGGTCGAGAGTATAAGCCGAGCGTGTGGGGTCGAGAGTATAAGCCGAGCATGTGGGGTCGAGAGTATAAGCCGAGCGTGTGGGGTCGAGAGTATAAGGCGAGCGTGTGGGGTCGAGAGTATAAGTCGAGCGTGTGGGGTCGAGAGTATAAGCCGAGCGTGTGGGGTCGAGAGTTTAAGTAGAGTGTGTGGGGTCGAGAGTATGAGCCGAGTGTGTGGGGTCGTGAGTATAAGTCGAGCGTGTGGGGTCAGAGTATAAGTGAGTGTGTGGGGTCGTGAGTGTAAGTCGAGCGTGTGGGGTCGAGAGTATAAGTCGAGCGTGTGGGGTCGAGAGTGTAAGTCGAGCGTGTGAGGTCGAGAGTATAAGTCGAGCGTGTGGGGTCGAGAGTGTAAGTCGAGCGTGTGGGGTCGAGAGTGTAAGTCGAGCGTGTGGGGTCGAGAGTGTAGGCCGAGTGTGTGGGGTCGAGAGTGTAAGTCGAGCGTGTGGGGTGGAGAGTATAAGTCGAGCGTGTGGGGTCGAGAGTATAAGTCGAGCGTGTAGGGTCGAGAGTGTAAGTCGAGCGTGTGGGGTCAAGAGTATAAGTCGAGCGTGTGGGGTCGAGAGTGTAAGTCGAGTGTGTGGGGTCGAGAGTGTAAGTCGAGCGTGTGGGGTCGAGAGTATAAGTCAAGCGTGTGGGGTCGAGAGTGTAATTCGAGCGTGTGGGGTCGAGAGTGTAAGTCGAGCGTGTGGGGTCGAGAGTATAAGTCGAGCGTGTGGGGTCGAGAGTGTAAGTCGAGCGTGAGGGGTCGTACGGTTTAATCAGGCGAGATTAAAAATACTTTTTGGTAATTCTGAGTCGTTTAGGAAAATATGTCGCATTAGTCGCGAGGGTATGTAAGAAATTATGTCGTGTTTGTCAGTGACGGATGTATGGAAGTCAGTCACGTGGTACATTCAATTATCATGCTATTTGGTCAGAGTTGACAGCAGTGATCGTCAGACAGTTGTGAAAATTTCTTTAAATTCAACAGGAAAAACTGAAGATTGTCTAAAAAAAAACTGATGCTCGTTTAATAGATTGACTCTTGTTTAAAAGACACATTTGTCTAAAAGACTTACTCCCAAAAGACTTACTCTTATTGAAATGTCTGACTCTTAATTTTAATACTTATATTTCTCTATTAGATTACCGATGCGTCTGTATTTAAGATTCTCTATTCTAATGTCAATCATCATGACAACTCATAAAAAGCTCACCATTGAATTCTAATTATATCCTCGATACACACGCGATTCTTTGAGCGCTCGTCTTTCTATCGTCTTTATAAAAATGTCCTCATTTTTTTCAATCTATGTAGATGACGTGGGTAGATTCTATATATTTCCGATTATTACCTGCACGAGTTTAAGAAAAACTTCAATAACTCCATTATCACGTCTGTGATTTTATTCCTTGCAATGAAAAGATCGTATTTTACTTTAGGACGTGTCCTGTTGGCGATAAGTTACTGTCGAAATTGTTCAGATATGGGAAAAATGTCTTTTTAAATAAAACACTTTTCAAAATATCGTATCAATATGTTTTTTTTTAAAAAACACAATTTCTATAATAGAATGTAGACAGCTTATTAGAAATTTCATTTAGAAAATTCTTTGTACCAATCAGTCAAATAACATTTTGGTGCATATATATAGCTGAATATGGTAAAGGAATAAAAATACCGAATGTAATTTACAGTTAAAATTAGCTGTTTTTTACGTCATTTCAGGGAATAAAAAGTACAAATAAAGCTTTAGTCATAAATATCGTTCTAGAAGCACTTTAAAATTTAGATTGAAACTGATTAGCCATCTTGTTTCCAGTTAGTGGTAAATATTAGCCAACATTTAAACAACAAACAACAAATTATCTCGGTGTTATCAAAATTTCAAAGTTGATAAAAATACAAAAATAAATGTTTCAAAAAATGATATCCCAGAGAACTTTGGAAATTGTTTTAATTGAAACATATTTTATATAAAAATATGTATACAAACAATAGACGGTGAATCCGTGAAGTTAGTTAATTTAATGTTAAACTTTGGAGGAAGAGAATGTTTACTTTCAGTTAGAAACTTACAAAAAGTGCTCTAATTGATATATAAGATCTGAAGATACTTGCCAAAAGAATATATCTTTAACATATTCAAAATGTTTGTCTGATGAGAGCAGCAAAGTTATTTTTTTCTCCGTCTTTCAAAATGTATAAACTGTGTGTGAGACTGCAAGAGACTAGGTGCGTCTGTGAAACTGAATTTGTTGAGGAAACGTTAGTTGTTTTGTTACGTCCTGCAGGCTTAATCATATCTCTTGTACATATTTTTCTTCTTCCAAATTTATTCAAAACCCCATTAATGTGTAGGCCTATTTTTATAATGCAATGCAAATTTTTCAAAGTAAAACTTTAGCACATAAGCAGAATAGATGGTTAGAGTTATTTTTTACTGCCAATAGAAAACAAATTCCCAGTCTTTATGATTGAGTAAGAGTACATTTTTTAAGGAATTATAATAATTAATTTCTGTTAATTTAAATAATAAAAAAAGAAGATTATGAATTTCTTTTGGGATAAATCCATATTTCTATAGAAAATGCTGTACAAATACCCATGAAAAATAATAAAGAGCCTCACGTTTAAAAATGGTGAAAACAATGTCTTTCTTTAATGTCTTCAATTGCAGTAAAAAAATACATTTAGGGGTTAAAGATAGAATAGGACATTTTAAAAAAAAAATCAAAATTTCAGGTGTGGCGAGGGGGGGGGGAGGTTGAATAATTTAAAAAGCAAATATTTAATACTATAACCAAAGCTATTATTTTTGAAAATATCCAATTATTTTTTTAAAAAAATATTTCTAAGAAAATGTTAATAATAAACGCGTTGGCGATGACCACTTTTAAAAAATGCCCTGTCATGGGAAACAATTGTAAATGTTTATAAAACGAACACAGAAATTTAAATTTTAAAGAACAAAATATTAATTTTATAAGCTGCTATAGCAATATGAATTACTAAGTGTTTTAATACGTAACAATAAAAGAGACTTTTACTTTTAAAATAGTAGCACATGTTTTACAAAGATCATCTGTTCATGTTAAATATTTTATAATGTTGTACTATTGTCTTTCCATTTACATTTTTATATATTTTTCTGTCAGGTAGAAAATTTTCCGACATCCAATGATGTAGCTCAAATACTTTAAACAAAAACGAGTTATTTAATCTGGCCCAAAAAAATACTTTCTTTTTGAGTAAATTTGACATTTTCGCTGAGATATAATACAAGGAAGCAATATTTTATTTCTCAAGTAAAAATTTGATCTGAAATTCAGCTAAACAAATTCCAACTAATAAATGAAATAAAAGCTTCTAATTTCAGGCATAACGCTATTTAATTACACGAAGCTTATGAAACTACTTTGGTTTTCATTTTCCACCATAATTGTTCTATTGGGTAATTGACATTGAGTTCAATTTTACAAGGATTCCAAATCTATTCGCTACGAAAGACCTCCTGACAATAATACAAATCAAATTTTATTTCTTATTTCATATAAGAAAACATTACTAACAAACTAATAATATAATTTCAACGCAGTTAGTCAAAGTTAAAATATTGAGTTATAAAAAAATATTTGAACATTGTTACACACACTTGAAAAAATCTTAGCCAATAACAGTTACTTTACGAGTTCCTGATTGGTGCCTTACTCTTTATAACTAAAAAAATATATATATTCGCCCAAAAACATTTCAACAGAAATAAAAGTTAAGTTATTTGCTGATGATTGTATAATCTATAGAATAATTAAATTCGAACAAAATAGCGAAATTTTACAAAAAGACTTAGATGGATTAATAAAATGCGAAACTAACTGTAGTGCGTCTTTCCAACCAGAAAAGTGTCAACTGTTAGCGTAACAAATAAACTCAAAATATTCATTCATTGAAAAGAACTAATCCAAAGTAAGATACAAAATACTATCATTGAATTCCCATAAAAAATCAAACAAAACCTTAGGCTTTGTAAAATTAAACTTTGACAAATTTAAGACAGATATTAAACTAAAATGCTACCTTATATATGCATCTTCTGTATGAGACCCATCTACCAAAGGAATCATAGATAAACTAGAACAGATTCAAAAAAGAGCTGCAAGATTCATAACTGGAGAATATTCAAAACTGACAAGATTAACACCATTAGTTAAATCATTATACCTTAAAACACTAGAGGATAGAAGAATCTAGAGTAAATGAGTAATTATACGTAGAGCAATTAGTTCCCAATTAGAAATACACACAAAGGTAACCTATTACAACTGTCAAATAGTCATAAGGATCAAAACACCTTCCATATTCCGTATGCATGAACAAACACATACAAATTCTCGTTTTTCCGGTCGGAAAATCGGGCGTGGAATTGGTTACCTGAAGAAACCAGGAAAACTAATACTTTATCAATATTTAAAACTCTATCAAGATGGCAGGACTAAAAACAAACTATAGATAAGCTTAGGACGCAATTATCTTCTGTATTGAACCAGCGTCTGTAACAGAGAGGATAAGATAAGATAAGATAAGATAGGATACTATAATTTTTCCCAGGAATTATGCCGATGAAGCCATTAGTGGCAGTTCTTAACAAAAACACTTTTGTGTCCCTTTCTTAAGCAAAAGTAGGTAGAGATTACAATTCCTAATGATCAGCCGGCACAAAATGTTGACCTTTCCAAACGCAGCCCCACCCTGCCCCGATTTCTAAGGCTGGTCAGCTTATTTCCATCTAGATCTCTAAGAAACACCTTAAGGCTTTAAGAAAGACTGACCGCTTTTCAAGAACTACTCATTTTACAATAAATAATTGGACTAATTAATATAAAAAAAAAAACATGGTCAATTAACATTGAGATGTCAACCCAAAACCTTGTGACGTCATACAATGAATGGTTGTGTCCCCCTGAGTGTATCTAACTTCTAAACTAGAGACGAATGCCAAGTCCTTTGTGGGTATTGTTTACTCCTGTGTCTTTGTGATAAAAAAAAATATTTTTTTTATAATGAAACAGATCACAGGTTTAAAAACCAATTTTGAGTAGATCATGGTATCAGGCGTTTCTCAGATGTCTGCCGATGTGAAAGTTGGATTATTGTTAATGATTCCTATAGTGTTGCGAATGTTTTCAATGTATTACAGAGTGTGGGGAATTAAAATAATCATGATTGGGGTATGTCAAAGTGATGTAATTTCACCTATGAGGTTGTGAAATAGTTATTGTAACAGTTTTTCTTCTCCCACGATTTTAACCACAAGTCATGATTATAGACACTTTCATTTTACTCTTCTATAACTTTAAGAAATAGTTGCCTTTAACTTTGTCGGTTTTACCCTTATTGAATCTTACGAAATATGTGCGTCACCTTTTTTAGTTTTACTCGTCTTCAATTGTACGATCTAGTTACATTAGAAGATGGTTTTTCAACTCATCATACATTACTATTCAACACTGTCAATAGTCTATAACAGCTGAACGCCTCTACCCAAAGTTTTACTTTGTTAACCGTATCACAAAACTACAACAACGGATTGCTTACATCGTCATTACTTCATCAAAATACTTAACAACTGAATAACTTAGTTAACTTTCTCATAGAGAGCAAAGGAGGATTCTAAACGTGTCCCCATCTCCTGTCCCATGACAGATTTAGCCTTGCGAGCTGGTAAACGTCTCTATTGTCACTCCCCACACAATCACAGAAAAAATTGATTTTGTTTATACAGTCGGATCTCTCTAAACTTCCCTATTTCCAATTAATTGTTAGTTCACGGCCGAATTCTGCGCCAATTACGCCATTAACCCAAAGTCGAAAAGTACGTAAGTCAGTATTCTTACTGGTCTCTTTGAGTTCGACTTTATTTAGGTTTCGTAGTATTTAAAAAATTTTTTTACAATGAACTGTTTTGTTGTAGAGATGTTTGTCGTCCTAGAGAACATTTTTGTTTTCGTTTAAGACGTTTAATCTAATTTGCCATATGTTAATATTATTCTTTTTTGAGGTTCCCAAGTTTTTCTGGGTGTTGACCATTTTTTACAAAAGCCATGTGACCCACGACTCCCATGACATTTAAATTAGTCATTTTCAATAAAGTTGTTACAAAATAGAACAAATTTGCGTTATAATGAATATTTTTGTCAATAGTTGGCGACCCCCAGAAAACTCGTCGCGACCCTCAAATGATGCTCTTTTCACAACAAACAAAGCGCTGAACGCAATAATGTTTTGTAAAGAATGAGTGTATGAAATATATTAGAAGTGGTACGAAAATTATGATAAAGGCGCTAAAAAGAAATGTGTAATAATAATTACCTCAAACATTCTTTTATGCTGCATTTCTTTTTTAGCTTCACAACTTTTGGTGATCATAAGTAAATATCTTCTTATAAAATATTATGCTTTAAAATTTAAGAGCTTCGAATAATAATAAAAAACCTACCCACATCAAACAAAATCATTTCTGGTCTATCTTCTCACTTGACAGATGTGTCAGGTCGGTCCGAACAGCTAGGCTTTAACATTTCAATTTATTTAAGCGATCACTCATCGGACCACTGTATATCTTATTGATATGTGCAAACGAAACATGTTTATGCTCGTTAGAGAACTTAGATCTTAGATATACAGACGCTCCTTCTATGCAGAAGATAATTGCGTCCACAGACCATGAGAGATGATCTGTTGGCAAGTGATGCAGCGGTCACAGGGAACGGCTATAGGGGTTCCACGCATTGCCCCAGCCGCCTAACTATTGTCTAGTTAGGTACCCATTCAGAGCTGGGTGACTCGGGGACTCCTCAGGCCTCGGGAATAAATCCTCGCCTTCGCGTGGATTCGAACTCGTGACCATCGGTATGACAGTCGAGCGCGCTACCTCTCGACCACCACGTTCCACAAACTGTCTTTCCATGTACGATGTCAATCAATATAAACGTTTAAAAGTCATAAGTACATGTACAATGTAATAGATAAGATTTCAACTTGTTTGAAGGTAGATATCATTAACTTCTGTATTCAAACGTGTCTATGTAGGTAATGTTGATGTTAATGTAAAAATACCGCTGATTCCAACAACAGACTAAAGCAATAATCATGCATACTATCTGTGGGGGCATGTTGCTGTATGTCCTGATCGAGCAACCAGTTGACATGTCTTATAACAGGTAGCCTCATTTCTAAGACTGGTAATAATATCAGTTTGAACAGACATGAATCAACGAATGTGTCATCCTATTAACTATATGCTGATGTCTGAAGAGATTTAGATAAATGAACTCTATGAACTGGATAGAACTGGGACTGGACATCTCGACTCAGGACATCTAGACTCAGGACATCTTGACTCAGGACATCCGTCCCAGGACATCTTGACTCAGGACATCTAGACTCAGGAAGTGTTGAACCCGGACAGTCCGACCCATGTATAGATTGAAAACTGCCGTTATGGACAATTTCAATATAAATAATAACCAATGTACATAATTTGCTTTGTATGTCCGTCCGGTCCGTTCGTAATACTGCTAATTTTAGAAAGCAGCGTATCAAATTACTGCACCCAAAATAACTTTTTTCGAACGTCCGCATAAAATTGTTAAATTTGGAAATAAATGAAGAAAATACAAAAAAGTAAAATTAATGAAAGTTCTGTATTTCATTATTTTGTATTCTCATGTAAATTTTTTCAAAGTTACTATTGACCAGCAGCAATGAACTAAACAACCATCAAACCATTGGAAACAAACACCCAAATCAACGCCTGTATCTACAGTACCCCATACCATAGGAAACAAACACCCAAATCAACGCCTGTATCTACAGTACCCCATACCATTGGAAACATACACCCCCATCAACATCTATGTCTACAGTACCCCATACCATTGGAAACATACACCCCCATCAAAGCCTGTATCTATTGTACCTCAAACCATTGGAAACATACGACACCCTCAATGCCTGTATCTACAGTACCTCATACCATTGGGAACATACACCCCCATCAACGCTTGTATCTATTGTACCTCAAACCATTGGAAACATACACCCCATCAACGCCTGTATTTATTGTACCTCAAACCATTGGAAACATACACCCTTATCAACACATGTATCTATAGTACCTCATACCATAAGAAACATACACCCCATCGACGCCTGTGTCTACAGTACCTCATACCATTGCGAATGTCACAATATTGTATGTGCATTAAATAATAACATTTTATCAAATAGTCAGAAAAGTCAGAAAATAACTTTGAAATATAATAACAACGAAAAAAGTGAATTTTCTGTTCCCCAATTGAATGGATCGAACCGACTGGGGTCCATACGTCATAGCATCGAACTGTCCTCTATTGCAACCGTCATGGAACTAATAACCAGATAAATCTAAATAATCGATACTAATGAATCAGTTAGAATGGATAAAAAAATAAAATTTGAATAACTAACATTTAAAGGTAAATAAAAAAAAAAGAACATCTTCGATATGTGTTCAACTTTGATTTACTTAGAGACAGTTTATTGATTAGTAACAAATAGTAAAAAATCGTGAAGTTAGCTGACAATTTCTTGTTCTTTTATTCTAGAGCATCTACTTGTGTCAAACAAAGAAATTATGCGTAAGCATTGAATGTGTTTTAAAAAATAATATTAGTAAGAAACTTTTCGAAAGTTACATTCAACTTTTAATGTAAGATTGAAATTTTCATTGACAGAACCACAAGTATTATTAGGAAATTTGTTTTATATTTTGTAAATACAATTTTTTTTCATTTTAGAGCCGAAAAGAAACAAAAATTTTGGTCATGGTGCCAATGAGTTTAGTATTGCAATCATATACACAGGAAGTTTAGTGTCACGTCCATATACATAGCACTGCCAGTACCACATCAATTGAAACTTTAAGGTATGATCAGTGACACGTACACAGAAAATATGTGTACATGGTAATGATCCCTTACACGCACACAGAAAACATGTATACATGGTAAAGTTACGTGACACGTGCACAGAAAACATGTGTACATGGTAATGATCCTCTACACGTACACAGAAAACTTTTTGTGCAGACATACATAGAACTGCACATATTCCGGTCTAGTGCATGGGAACTCAATATTCCAAACTTCAAATGGTTTCCATCATGACAATTTTACTGGAAAGTTAGTTTTTAGGTCAAGAACATAAAAAATGTTATTATTACAGTCATGTACTTCAGGAGAAACCGTATTTCGAACAATTAGAGAACAAAACAATTCATATGTTTTGGAATAAACCCCACGTCATAAAATGAAGGATATGACTGGAAATTATTTTGAACTATAGATTGATGGCTTTTAAAAGTACACAAGAAAGTGACCGAAAGCTTAAAATCCAATCGTAAGTTGACCATAGATAGCATCGTCTGTTTATTACTTATGTCAAGCGCCAGACTAATTTATGAGAGTCTTAGATTGTTTTTGTTTTGTTGTGTGGCGGACTTATCAATAATAGTACATGTTGCAATGAGTTTCTTAGGGATGTGAGGTCCAGTTTTATTACCACTACAGACCGACTGGCGGAAAATGATCCTTGGTTCAAGGGTTAATGTGAGAGAGAAGGCGATTGCTGAGATAGGGGTTGATGTATTTAGAAAAGACCTGTCTTCGGAAGATGTCTGTGTTGACACAATTTTATCTTAAGAATGGGTCTCCGTTTAAGCTACGTTTGTGCTTGTAAATGTTTGGGAAAAACTATAATTTATAGGGAAGGAACCTGTTTGTGGTTCTTGGTTTAAAAGATATCTACAAATATATGTATGTATATATATATANATATTATCTACATATTATCTATATATAATCTCTATATTTTCTTAATATTATTTATATATTATCTATACATTATCTATGTAGTATCTATATTATATTATACCAATATTATCTATAAATTGTCGGGAATTTAGTTCGGTCGACCTTAAAGGCAGGTCTGGCGGGTAACCTTTTTGGCGCCACGGGGTCTGGCGAGTTTCCAGATGGCCGGAGGTGAAAATGTGACGTTCGGGTGTTATCTCGGTTGGACTGGTCAGGCAGACCGTGGGAAGTTAGTTGAAAGAGTAGCCGACGAGGGTTGGCGATTACAGCAAGTGACCATGGTGGTTTACGTCAACCACCCCACCCCGTCTTATCTAGGTACAGGTACAATTGATTGACATTTTGACTTTCGGACGGTGGGAGCTGGGGGTGGAGTCGGGGGGGTGGAGTCTTACAGGTATACGAAGGACGCTTGGACTCAGACCGGACACACGGATGGAGAGAGACGGAGATAGGGAGAGTTAGGAACGAGAGTTAGTAGAATAAGATAGTTAAAGATGTTATATAAGGAATTAAATATAATTAGTTGTGCATTCTGAATTGGAGTTCAGTGTTTAAAAAATAATTAACGAAGTGTGTGAAGAAAAGAGTGAAAGAGTTATAGACATTTAACCTAAGAACAACCTAGGAACTTCAAGATATTATCTATATATTGTCTATTATATGTATATTTAAAGTGTCTGATTTTTTTCTTTAATACTTCTTCCAGACCCATGATGGTTAATGTCTAAGTTTGAAATCAATCGTTCTTTCCACAAGAAAAAGTTGTTTAGCATTAGCTTTACAATTTAAACTTGTCATTTTCAAGATTAGTGAGAATGTAAATGGAACTATGGGATCGTTTTTTGAAAGAGAATAACACTGGAGGAAAAATGTTGATATAATTTATTTAAATGTTTTTATACGGATATTAAAACAAATTTTTGAAATTTATTTTCTTCTGGGTACTTAATATTTATGTTACCTTAAATTTTGTATGTGTTTCTCTCCTCAGGCGCTCCCGTTATGCAAGCTAGTATATATATATATATCCTGGATCTGTCATGTGGAGGTGATCGGTATTAAACTGTATCTTGAAAATGTCTGAAATTAAGATTCTTTCTTTGCTTTCAAGTAATGAGTGTTCTGATATTTTAATGGGTATAATGATATCGCGCACACATTAATTTATAGTATTAGAAAATTTGTTGGAAATTTTAAGTGTTTTTAAGATTTAAGATCTATTGGCCTTGGGGATGCATTTTCCATTGGATTACGATTTTCATTAAAATTTGGGATTTCCGTGGGAACGTAATGTTCCACACAACAATCAAATAATGTTTATAATCGTGGGGAAAAGTTCACTCACTAAAAATGCTAGAAATTTTACTTATCTGTGTTCAAGGTCTTAAAAAATTATGTCAAAATATGTAACACAACCGATATGTAATATTTGGGCATGTAGCCAAAAATAAGGCGTCCGTGAGCTACAACCTTTAAAAATGATGCATCATTACTATCAAACTCCATACATTAAGGCAGGGCTGTCCAAAGTTCTACCTCCTGGCCAAAGGCGGCCTGTGTTTAAATTTTACCTTGCCGGCGACCACATCTTAAATAATTGACTCGTGGATATTTCCTATAACGACGAAAATATATTTTTAAGAAAAGCCGAAATCATATGCTGGTTTGAGCACATCACATGACAGATGACTCTATGACAGAAACAACTGTTGGCACTTTATTGTCAATCTGGATATTGAAAAGTCTTTTGACTCAGTCTTAAATTATATCATTCTTGTTTATCATCTTAATCCGGGCTGTGCATAATTTTACTTCCTGAAATACAGCCCTCCATGAACAATGTCTGGACGACTCTGCTTTAAAGAAGTTTGAATCTATCCGGATGTATAAAAAGAAATACAAAACTCAGTTGTCAACTACGGGGTGGTCTGCATTGAAATTGTTTTTTACAAAACGATATGATACATTGTTATCGTCTAACTACTATCTGTCTGTCTCTCTCTCTCTCTCTCTCTCTTTTTAAATCCCTTATATTAAATTCACCATAGTCTCTCTCTCTCTCTCTTGTTCCGTTCGTCTGTACGGCGGAAAAACAAATATAAAAATAACCCACTTCCAGTATTACTATCGAGCTGAAATTTTGCACATTTTCTCGTGTCACCTAACAAAGCATTGTTGAAAATTTAAAATCGATCGAATGTACCGTAATAAAATTAATGCTCTTTTAGTTTATCTCTACATAAATGTACGGTAGAGGTATGTTGTTGTTTGCATCCACGAGTTTGCTGAGTTCACATCAAGGATCGGTGACCACCCCGCACCCCCACCCGTCAACGTTGTACAGCATTGGGGCGTTCAGTCACTTTCAGTCTGTAAATGTTTGAACATCGTCAAAACTTTTTGTTCTGTCTCACATATAAAGGATTTATAGTCAAAAACTTTTTTTTTACGGGTTGTTTTTTTCCCTCTCCCTCCTTCTCCCTACCAAAATTTTACTTTAGACAGGCATAATTAAAAACAATAGTTTATGACTAATGCACTTGGTGAGTACACCAGGGGCAGATTAAGACTGCACGGGGCCCCGGGCTGCAATGAAACGGGGGCCCTATCCAGCCAGCGTCCCTTAAAATAAAATGATTGTTAACAGCTAATATAAGACTGTAACTAAATATTAATAATGAAAAAAAACGAACACGAAGAAATAACTGTTTGAAGTGTTTGCAGTATGTTACAATTGAGTGTGAACAGAATTTTTTTTTCCACTGCTGGGAATCGAACCCCACACCGGTTGCATCACGCGCCTGTACACGGAGCGGAGCTTGTCTAAATGAGAAATTTTAAAAATATAAACTATACTTTATACTAAGATCTCTAAGTGAGTCCATTAAATCACGTTTTGTCGATTATTAACACTATCAGGTGTGAATCGCGATCAGTTGAATAGTTAATATTTATAAATTTATTTAATTTTTTATATTTTCAATGGTTCGTGCAAACATTTGTGCAAAAGTTTGGGGGCCCCTAAACCGTCGGGGGCCCCTGGCTTTAGCCCGCTCAGCCCCCCCCCCCTTAATCCGCCATAGGAGTACACCAATGTCCCCAATCTAGGTTATTAGTGGGTACACTCATGTCCGAAATATATGTATCAGTGCGTACACTCATGTCCCAAATCTATTTTATTAGTGCGTACACTCATGTCCCAAATATATGTATCAGTGCGTACACTCATGTCCCAATTATATGTATTAGTGCGTACACTCATGTCCCAAATCAATGTATTAGTGCGTACACTCATGTCCCAATTCTATGTATTAGTGCGTACACTCATGTCCCAAAATCAATGTATTAGTGCGTACACTCATGTCCCAATTATATGTATTAGTGCGTACACTCATGTCCCAAATATATGTATTAGTTCGTACACTCATGTCCCATATCTATGTATTAGTGCGTACACTCATGTCCCAAATCAATGTATTAGTGCGTACACTCATATCCCAAATCTATGTTATTAGTGCGTACACTCATGTCCCAAATATATGTATTAGTGCGTACACTCATGTCCCATATCTATGTATTAGTGCGTACACTTATGTCCCAAATCAATGTATTAGTGCGTACACTCATGTCCCAATTCTATGTATTAGTGCGTACACTCATGTCCCAAATCTATGTATGAGTGCGTACACTCATGTCCCAAATCTATGTATTAGTGCGTACACTCATGTCCCAATTCTATGTATTAGTGCGTACACTCATGTCCCAAATCTATGTATTAGTGCGTACACTCATGTCCCAAATCTATGTATTAGTGCTTACACTCATGTCCCAAATCTATGTATTAGTGCGTACACTCATGTCCCAAATATATGTATTAGTGCGTACACTGGTGTCTACTTTATTAATTAGAGCTTTCTCTGTTTTATTTTCATCTTCAATTTATAAAAGAAAATTAGCTAAAAGATTATTAAATGGGATTTGATAAGACCTCACACATAAAATATTTTGTCTTGATTCCCATCTTTAAATGGAAAGATGAACTCAACTTCCGAAAATAAAGTAGTTTGGAATTCTATTGCGGTTTGAACAATTAAAATTCAATCATTCATCAATGTTCAGGCAGCTAGACTTCTTTATTTCGTTTTTAAATACATCTCCCATCACGTCATTTTCAGAGAGATTTTATATCCTTTATTTTGTTGTGATTCATTTTAATCATTACAATAAATAACATTTTGTCCATCTGGGGTTGGTCACTCGGTGTACACTTGACAAAATAAACTGCTCAAGGAATATTGCCTTAATGCTAATCACGGCCAGCAGCAGACTGCCTAATTGCAATGCTAAAAACGATCAATAATTAATGAGTTAGTATTCGATACTGAGGAATATTATCTGATAATTATAGTCAACAGTCAGCGTGTCAGGGGCATGAGTGCATCAGGTGTGAAATGTAGCTTTGCATGAAGCAAGCCTTAAAAACCTAACTGATCTGTTAAAACACGATCATATTACTCCCCTTGTTCATATTATTCCATTTGTTCATATTACTCCACTTGTTCATTTTACTCCCCTTGTTCATATTACTCCCCTTGTTCATATTACTCCCCTTGTTCATATTACTCCCCTTGTTCATATTACTCCCCTTGTTCATATTACTCACCTAATTCATTCACTACGTTGGTTCCCAATTCCAACGTAGAATTAAATACAAGGCATTTTCTGCGACAATATGTTTTCTGCTTTATGCCATAGCTATCGTACCGAACGTCTCTCTGTCTACCACTAACTCGTCAGGTGATCTCTTCTGCAGACACACGTATTCTCTCTGCTAGAAAGGGAACAATGGAATTCTATGCCATTCAACATTCGCAATATGTATACCACTAAGGCCTCCAAGACAGCACTAGAAACGCATCTCTTCAACTTTTACTTTCAACATTAATAAAACAGCAAGCTAACCTTCAACCTAACCGTGAGGTGTTTGTTAAGGGAAGCAAACAGCAAGCTAACCTTCAACCTAACCGTGAGATGTTTGTTAAGGTGAAGCAAACAGCAGGCTAACCTTCAACCTAACCGTGAGATGTTTGTTAAGGGGAAGCAAACAGCAAGCTAACCTTCAACCTAACCGTGAGATGTTTGTTAAGGGGAAGCAAACAGCAAGCTAACCTTGAACCTAACCGTGAGATGTTTGTTAATGGGAAGCAAACAGCAAGCTAACCTTCAACCTAACCGTGAGATGTTTGTTAAGGGGAAGCAAACAGCAAGCTAACCTTCAACCTAACCGTGAGATGTTTGTTAAGGGAAGCAAACAGCAATCAAAAAGAAGGTTTACAAACTATGTTTTTGAAACTTAACCCAAGTATTTATTTATCGCAACCTAACGCTAACTCCAACTGCTCTGTCACATGTCTGTTACGACAATAGAAGCGTATTCCAAACAAACAGTAGAGCATTTCTTCTTTTTTTTTAACCTAGCACAACCATGTATGTGAAGGTTTTATTAAAGGACCCTACAAATGTTCCACATTTGTGTGACTTTCAGTTAATACTGGTTCCGAAGTTGTGTGACGTTCAACTAACAATGGTTCCAAAGTTGTGTAACGTTCACCTAACAGTGGTTCCCAAGTTGTGTGACGTTCACTTAAAAATGGTTCCAAAGTTGCGTGAGGTTACCCTGACCTTAATAGAAATTTGTTTAATTCCTTAATAAAAAAGAAATACAAGTGTGTCTGGGAGAAAACGTTGCCAACGTTAAGAAAAAATATTTTGTAAAACCCTTACGGAGTTATTTGTTACATTTGAATATGCTCTTTAGAAATCAACCGGTTTCAAATAATGCTCACAGAGATTGAAAGATACAGATTCTTACAAGTATTTTTTAGTGCAACGCATGTTCTTTGTCATATAAGCCAATATTCCAGCTCATACGTTATCACAAGTCTATGGTAACACGTGTTGACAGCAACGCATGTTCTTTGTCATATAAGCCGATATTCCAGCTCATACGTTATCACAAGTCTATGGTAACATGTGTTGACAGCAACGCATGTTCTTTGTCATATAAGCCAATATTCCAGCCCATACGTTATCAAAAGTCTATGGTAACACGTGTTGACAGCAACGCATGTTCTTTGTCATATAAGTCAATATTCCAGCTCATACGTTATCACAAGTCTATGGTAACACGTGTTTACAGCAACGCATGTTCTTTGTCATATAAGCCAATATTCCAGCCCATACGTTATCACAAGTCTATGGTAACACGTGTTGACAGCAACGCATGTTCTTTGTCATATAAGCCGATATTCCAGCCGATACGTTATCACGAGTCTATGGTAACACGTGTTGACAGCAGGGCCGGTCTTAGTCCACCGCAACCTATGTGGCCACATTGGGCGCCACACTTTCATAGCGCCGCCTATTTCAATTCCCACTTACTATCCTTTTTAATTCTTTATCCCTAGCCAAAATGAGCGCCGCGCAATTTGTTTCGCATACTAAGCCGCAAAGGGCCCCGTTATAGCTGTGATCGGACCTGGTTAACATAGTTATAAACACGCACATTCTGATTCAAGAAAACAACAGATTTATAATGTATCAGATTTATAAGATATCAGATTTATAAGACATCAGAATTATAACACATTATAACACATCAGATTTATAACACATCAGA
>MUZC01001432.1:275317-279497 GCA_002072015.1 Radix auricularia
AGTTAATTCACACTATCAGTCTTGATTCAAATGTACGCATAATTTTCCTAAATAGTCTCATGACTATCACGACATTTTTGCTGAAAACAAATTATAAAAGTAGACGGAATAACACAGTAGAGAACATCTGATAGAATGATTAAAGCTAAATTTTATTTTATACAACAGAAAAACTGCGTACCTCATTATTGTTGGAATCCGTTTTCTTTCCAGTGTCTTTCTGTTAACCGTTACTGCAGAGGCGTAGCGTAGATATGTGCCGCCAGGGGCAGAACCAAATTTGCCCTCTCCATCCCAAAAAAATATATATACTTTAATGCTGTAAAGGAAATTTAGTTTTTATTGGAAATTAATAATAAGAACAGTATACACTTTGTGTCAGAAATTTAACACACACCCAAAAAAAAAAAACCGTTTATTTTTTAAAAATAAAATTGAAGTTTTCTGTTTTTCCTCAAGGCGCAAACTATCATGTATCAATATCAGCCATGCCATGCTCAATAGCCAAAATAGCTATAGATTTGTCCACGTTGGTCTATTGGTTATTGATCGTAGTGAATTTGTCATTAACTTAAATTTGTAGAAGCTACTTTAACACCTTGCAGTACTTCAGATAGTTCAAAGCAATATTTAAATTAATGATAATATTTATCTTGTCTTATATATTACAGACGCTCCTTCTGTACAGAAGATTATTGCGTCCTTAGTTTATGTATGGTTTATGTTTAGTCCTGTATTCTCATTAGAGATTTAAATGATGATAAAGTGTTGGCTTTCCTCGTTTCTTGAGGCAACCCATTCCACGCCCGAATATGTGTTTGTTCTTGCGTACGGGTTAAGAAAGACGTTTTTATCCTTATGTCTCAGGGTTGTATTAAGTTATCTTTGTGTTTTATTTCTAAATTGGAATTAATTGCTTTATGTATAAATACTAATTTACTCTTGGTTCTTCTATCCTCTGGTGTTTCAAGGTTTAATGATTTGACTAATGGTGTTACTCTTGTGAGTTTTGAATATTCTCCAGTAATGCATCTAGCAGCTCTTTTTTGAATTTGTTCTAACTTATCAATATTTTCTTTGGTGGTTGGGCCCTATACAGAAGATGCATAGTCTAGTATAGGTCTCACCAGGTTGAGGCAGAATTTTAGTTTTATATCTTTTTAACATTTGTAAAAGTTTCTTTTTATAAAACCTAAGGTTTTGTTTGATTTTTAAATAACTTTTAATATTTTAGGCAGGGTATAACTTCGAGGCTAAATATCTTAATAAACTTAAATACATCAACTGGTCTTGAATTCATTCTTTTTTTTTCATCCAAGAGGTATGATATCCCATGTTTGAAAATGTCATGTGAGATATTTTGAATACACTAATTTGATGGCAACATTTTAAAGTCAAGTAGACAAGATGGTGTACACAAGTCATAACTAATTTCTAAAATCTATAAAACTGCCAAGATATCAAATGAATTTCTACAGTAATCTCATCTCCTGAAGGATAAAACTTTCTTCTCCACCGCTTATCAATATAAAATAGATAAATATTTGTTTCGATCACCAAAAACTTTCTCCATCGTTCTTTGATTATAAGATTAAATTTCAAGGATAAGGTCTGCACACAAGATGTTAGCAAATGACAAAGCAAATTTGAAGTATTTCATTAGTTTCTATGTGAAAAGCATCCGCAAAGAATTTTTCTATCACTATACGTTTGTAAATAATTTCGGGCATCTTTAAGTTAACAAACTACATGTTTCCAAATGTCCAACATGTATTAAAAAATAAAAAGATTTCATTGTGACTAGCAAAGCTCATGCGTCGGTTTCTGTGTTTAGCTTTTCGTCTGCCTCTGTCCGTTTTGCTATAACTTTCAAATGAACCTTTTAATGGCTGTATGGTATATTCACTATTTTGTATCCTGAAGTTTGTTTAATGCCTTGCTAGCAGAAGCAACAACGGTAGATATTAAAAATGATGTAAAGTTATTAGACGTATCGTATCCGGGCAAAACAGCGACTGTCAAAACCGCGACCGTCATAATAGCGACTTCAAAATAGCGACTGTTGCAAAACAGCGACTGTATCAAAATAGCGACTGTATCAAAATAGTGACTTTTTTCTTTTGCTTGTGATAATGTTAGAAAAACTTACTTTGCCTAGCCTACAATGGAGTTTATAAAATCAGGAAAAGGATCACATGATAAGCTATGCAGTTTTTTTGTAGAGAAGGGACAATTTAAAATTAAATACAATCAACAGGAGGTGTGTATAAATAAATGTTGGTGTTTTAAAGAATGTATACACATTTTCGGGACACATTTAAAAAAAAAATCTGTAAAAAATTAAAATTATAACTGCTATTTCTTTTGTCAAATATATTTTGCAAAAAGCTCGATAGAGAAGGCAAACATAGATTCAGTCGATTTATTGAGGGGGATTGTGGTGGGAGGGGCAGAGGCAGTTTCACTACAGAACTTTTTGATCCTCGGATGTTTCGACCCTCGTTTTTACCTCGTAAATTTTGTTTTTTTCTTCTAGTTTTTAAAAATAAAAATAATATCGTTTAATATTAGATCCTTCCAAACATATCCAACTCCACCATCATTCCAATCCGATGTAATCGGACAATAAAAAGGCAGTGTGTTCAGATGATCCTTTATAAAGGTACCTACATTCTTTCAGCCCCCAATTTCTTTATTTACCTTCTTCATAACAGGCGGTCCGTGGTCGTCATTTAGTCTACCCTTCGTAACATGCCATTGTGTAACCACCGGACAGTTGACCACATGACGTTTCGACAAGGGTGCTTTCATTTTAAAAAATCTGGCAGGGTAACCATTATAAACGCCTCGGTATTTTCTCCGTCATGATCGCCATACAATGTAACCTAGCCACCATCCATGCACCTCATTTTACACACTATCCAACGGCATTTTTCCAGTAACAAACTGTTGTGAACTATAACGCATTACAAACTTTTATTCATCCAATAAATGCATTCGTCATACTCATAAACTAAAACCAGTTGATCTACGTCATTTATTGTTTTTAAATGTTATTTAAATCAAAATTTATAATTTTCATTAAATACTTCATCAAAATGTTGATATTTTTTTAGGTTTTATTTTTTTCTATGCATTTATGTAGTTTTTTCACTTGGGGTCCTTGGATAAGTTTAGACAATGAAAAGGGGTATATGTGTCAAAAAGTTTAGAACTACTGTGTTAGGTTTACAGTTGGACAAGAATAGCTTTGCGGTGAAGTCGCTGTTATGACGGTCGCTGTTATGACGGTCGCTGTTTTGATACAGTCGCTATTTGGAAGTCGCTATTATGACGGTCGCTGTTTTGATACAGTCGCTGTTTTGAAGTCGCTATTATGACGGTCGCTGTTTTGACGGTCGCTATTTTGAACCCGAGCCGAAAAGAATGAATAACAACGTTCTACATTACTAAAGATTCTGGCCTCCGATACCACAAGGCAGGCACTGAAAATGAACACACAGAGAAAGCGAAGAAGGGGTCGTGCAAAAAACACTTTGGCGCCGAGAATTGGAGAGAGACATTAGGAAGATTGGCCATGACTGAAAGATACTGGACATGCTGGTCCAGGCTGGAGGATTCTCCTAAGTGGCCAATGCCCTTGGAGGGAACAAAGACGTCGACTATATCGGCAGATGCCCCTAGTTGACAAGATAACTCAACACAAAGTAGTTAGAGAGTTTGTTTTAGTTGTAGTATCATGTAAACAAATTAGGTTTAATGAACTGTTTGAGTGAGATTTGAAATTGAGGTTTTGTTCATTATTTTTTTATACAACAAAACAAAAGATAACAAAATTAAAATAATGATGCTTTCGAAGAATAAACCATTTATTTAGAGCAAACGACTTTTTCCAGTAACTTACGCTATAATTAAACTTTGATCAATTCTAATATTTTCTAGGCCAATAGTGTTATGATCGTACACTACTTCAGCCCTCATTTTTTTCCTGCTCAATTCCATGAGTATCAGAAGGCTTTAAATATATTCATTTTGGAGTTTCACGTTTTGACATTATAACGTTCACATAGTTTAATATAGTTTCTTCTTTTCTTTTGTTTTTTGTATCTTGATTTTTTCAACTTAATTAATATTAAATTAAACTTCCTTCATTTTTAGAAGCTTATTAACAACGGGGTAC
>MUZC01001432.1:287718-299435 GCA_002072015.1 Radix auricularia
ATCGGTGTTTTTACGCCGTTGAACCGAAGCCGTCCACAGGACGAAGTTCTTTTGAAAGCACGAGGATAGAAGTGCCAGCGTGTACGATCGACCCTGATCGACATCGCATCCTAGACCTTGTTTATCAACTCAGCTGACCGCTTCATTGTTTATCAACTCGGCTGACCGCTTCAGTGTTTGTAAACACGAGAGGGACACCAGTCCGAGAGCGCAGTCATCACGTCACCTGGAGACAGAACTAGGTCGCGGCGATACAGTCACCGCAGAACATCTCGGCGCGAGGGGCGGGACTGACCTCGAGAGCTGACGTCCTTCAGCACGGCGCAGCTAGACCACCCGTGTCACCCGCAAGACCCAGCGACCAGGGACTACACACCTTTAAATTAAGTATACACCTTAAAGAGACATCGGCATAAGGCAGGCCGTAATGATGACACATAACTAGCCTAATTACTATTTGCTTTAAATAATTAACGTATGGGCACTTCGTTATCTACCCAGTAATTGGTCATTGTATATATGTAAATTAAAGTTTATAATTTGTATTATACAACGGTTCTTGGTCTTAATCATTTGCGGAGATCACTGAAGCGTATCCTTGTGTGTGCAAAATAATAATAATAATAATACCCTAGACAACAGCCACATAACACACATTTCACCACAGTGACATTGACTGACATGTAACATTGTGAGTAGTGACATTGACTGACATGTAACATTGTTAGTAGTGACAATGACTGACATGTATCATTATGAGTAGTGACATTGACTAACATGTAACCTTGTGAGTAGTGACATACATGTCAAGATCTACTGATGTATTGTCATGACTAAAAGATTTAACTTAAAGTTCGACTTCATCTACAAATATTTAACACTCTATGCCAACAAGTGTTTTATCTGCTAGCTTAAAAATTGGATTTAAGTTCAAGAGTCATCAGGGGATCCTTGAAAAGTCTTTACTTTTGATGAGGATCCAGTATTGAACAAATTTGAGAAACTCTGCACTAATTTGATCAAACTATAAAAAGTAATTAGTATTTACGCTCATATTATGGACACGTCCATAGTGAAATTATTTTAAACTAACGATTGCTGCAATACGTCTTTACGTGATTTCTTTACGGACATTTTCATTTTTAAAATGCAACCATTCATTAAAATAATGCGATTTTATTGAATGCTTATTAAGGGACTTAATAATAAAACAAAACGGGTGCAATAGCGCATTCAACTTCTCGAAAATGCGCTAAAGAGGAATGATGTATACTCTCAAATCTATTTTGTACTGGCGTAAAGATATTAGAAATAAATCCCATGATCTATTCCTCGCTCAGCTGGTAAAAAATACATATTAAAGCTTTTCCAAGAAGACAATTATAATATTGTAATTGTCATATATATATATATATGTATGTATGTATAATAGTAATAATAAAATGATAATTTATACAGCGCTGTATCCCAGCTAGGAGACTGTATCCCAGCTAGGAGACTGTATCCCAGCTAGGAGACTGTATCCCAGCTAGGAGACTGTATCCCAGCTAGGAGACTTTATCCCAGCTAGGAGACTTTATCCCAGCTAGGAGACTTTATCCCATCTAGGAGACTTTATCCCAGCTAGGAGACTGTATCCCAGCTAGGAGACTGTATCCCAGCTAGGAGACTGTATCCCATCTAGGAGACTTTATCCCATCTAGGAGACTGTATCCCAGCTAGGAGACAGCCTCCCATCGCTTTACACAGAGATAACAATACGTATATTAATTAAATAAACATTCATATGATACTAACTACAAATATGACAATACGTTATACATCAGCTACGTTGCTCATTAAAAGAAATGTTGTTTCATTAATCTATACTAATAAAAGGGAAAGCCTTCACTGACTGACTGACTCACTCACTCACTCATCACTAATTCTCCAACTTCCCGTGTAGGTAGAAGCATGAAACTTTGGGATGTTGTTGGTTACCCTCTTACGACAAAAATTGGTGAAAAAGAATTTTAAAAATCTCGCTCGTGTGGGCCCAAAAATTTTTTTTTCCTCATTTGAGCTTTATAAAAATTGAAAATCATCAATTTTCCTATTTCCCGTGTAGGTAGAAGCATGAAACTTTGGAAATTTTTAAAATACGTGCTCTCGGCAATAATTGGAGGGGGAAAAAGTTAAATTTGCAACTCATGGGGGCCGGGGCCCCAACAATGTTTTTTTCCTTATATGAGCAATATATAAAAAGTGAAAATCACCAATTCTCCTATTTCCCGTACAGGTAGAAGCATGAAACTTTGGGAAGTTGTTGGGTACCCTCTCAGGACGAAAATTGGCAAAAAATAATTGTACCAATCTCGCTCATGTGGGACTGGGGCCCCCAAAACTTTTTCCCCCTTATATAAGCTATATAATAATTGAAAGTCAATAATTTTTCTATTTCCCGTGTAGGTAGAAGCATGAAACTTTGGAAATTTATTGAGTACATGCTTCCGACCATAATTGGCAAAAGAGAATATTAAAATTCGTACTTATGGGGGCTAGGGCCCCAAAAACAGTTTTTTCATTATATGGTCTATATAAAAATTGAAAATCACCAATTCTCCTATTTCCCGAGTAGCTAGACTCATGAAACGTTGAAGAGTTGATAAATACACTTTCACGATGCTAGCAGGTGAAATAATATTAACAATATCTCTTACTGGGGGCCGGGGGCCCAAATTTAAAAACTGAAAATCACTAATTCTCCCATACCCCATTTAGGTAGAAGCATGAAACTTTAGAAAGCTGTTGAGTACAATCTCCCGATGATAATTAGCGAACGAGAATGTTTAATTCCCACCCATTAGGGTACGGGGGCCAAAAAATAATGGGGCCCCCAAAAAGTTTTTTTCCAAATATGAGCTATTTACAAATTCAAGTAATTAATTCTCCTATTTCCCGTATAGGTAGAAGCATGAAACTTTGTAAAAATTTTTATTACTTGCTTCCGATGATAATTGGCAAAAGGACCCCAAAAACTTTTTTTTTCTTCATAATATGAGCTATATAAAAATTGAAAATCAATAATTCTCCTATATCCCATATAGCTAAAAGCATAAAACTTTTTCAATTTTTTAAGCTCCCGACGAAAATTGGCAAAACGAATGTTAAAATTCACTCTAATTGGGGGTCAGGGGCCCAAATACATTTTTCTTATATTAAAAACGGACTTATCACTAACTCTCCAATTGTCCATGTAGTTGGGAGCATGAAACTTTGGGTAATTGTTAAGTACCCTCTCACGACGAATGTTGGTGTAAAAGAATTTTGAAATACACACTCATTGGGGCCGTGGCCCCAAAAAACTTTTTTTTTCTTATATGAGTTTTATAAAAATTGAAAATCATGCATTATCTTATTTCTCGAGCAGGTAGACTCATGAAACGTTGGGGAATTGATAATTACACTTTCACGATGGTAGCAGGTGAAAAAATATTTAAAATATCTCTTACTGGGGCCAGGGGGGTGGGCAAATGTAGTTTCTTTCCTAATATAAACTATATAAAAACTGAACATCAATAATAAGGTAGAAGCATGAAACTTTGGAAAGTTGTTTAGTACAATCTCCCGATGAAAGTTGGTGAGAGCGAATGGTAAATTCCCATTCATTAGGGGTCGGGGGCCCAAGTATAGCTTTTTCATATATTAAAAACCAACTCATCACAAATTTCACAATTCATCGTGTAGGTAAGAACATGAAACTTTTCGAAGTTGTTGGGTACACTCTCACGACGAAAATTGTCGTAATATAATTTTAAAATTCACACTCATTTGGGCCGGGGCCTCAAAAACGTATTTTTTCCTAATATATGCTATATACAAATTGAAAAGCACTATTTTTCCTATTTCCTAAATAGGTAAACGCATGAAACGTTGTTTTTTTTTTAAATACACTCGCACGATGGCAGCAGGTGAAAAAATATTTGAAATATCCCCTGCTGGGCGCCAGGGGCCAAAATATAGTTTTTTATGCACTCACCATCACTAATTCTCCAATTTCCCGCAGTAAAGCGCGGAGAAATTGCTAGTTTTCAAAATAAACTTGAAAAGATGTTTCTTAAGTGCAGTCTTGAATGACTTAGCAGTTGAAATACTACGGATGTGTAATGGAAGAGAATTCCAATGTTTGGCTGCACAACAAGAGAATGACCTTTCGCAAAATGTTTTAGAACTTGTCTTAGGAACACAGACAATGCATGTATCTGCAGAGAGCGTAGCTGACGACTTGGTTAGTAGACCGACAAAATTTCAGTACGATAGGAAGGGCATGAGTCAGAAAAGAAGTTGTGACACAGAACGGCCAGTTTGTAATCAATTCGGGCTTGTATGGGTAGCCAATGAAGTGAGTAAAGTAGCGGAGTAAAATGGTCATGTTTTTTTGCCTTTATAACTTATCTGGCAGCTGAATTTTGAACTCTCTGTAGTTTCTCATTGCATTGTTGTGGCGCACGCACAGACTAGAGTTTTTGTTGCACTATCTGTTAAGTAGTGACGAATTGAACTGATCTGACGAATGGCTGTGTAGGCAGAGCGACAGATGAGATTGATGAAGTTGTTTGCAGACATGTTGTCAGAAATAATGTAGCCAAGATTCCTAGTCGATGTTTCAGAACTAGCCGCCGGAATAGAATTCGGAAGAGTCAAAGTACTGCGCGATTTATTGTTACATATTAGGAGTGCTTCTGTGTTATTATCATTCAGTTGCTTAAAGTCATCCAAGACTTTACCTCACCAATGCTCTCCTGCATCAATTGGACAGTGAAGTCACTACATATTTTTGATGACTTAAAACTGTATTCAAAACTGTTTTAATAAAAACCACGAACACATATGTTTAAATTTAATCTACATCACCGTCAAAATCGCATTTTGTAAAATTTTGCTATCTTGATCAGATTTAATTATTCTATAGATTAAACAATCATTCGCAAATAACCTACCTTTTGTGTCTCTTGAGGTATTTTGGGGTAAATCATTTATATAAATTAAAAAGTTAACGGACCTAGCGCAGTTCCTTTTGAAACTCCTGAGTTAATCTTTATTGGTACAGAATTAGATACATTAATTATTACCGCGTTCTCCCTACCCAATAGGAAGTCTTGGATCCAGTGATGTCAGGGACCTGAGATTCAAAAGTATTTCAGTTTTTAAAGTAAACTATGGTGGTGAACTTTGTCAAATGCCGTTGAGAAGTCTAGTAATATTGTATCTATCTTATTATTGTCTAAGCTTTTGTATCATGTAGTCCTTTAATTAAACCAAAATAGAGTTCTTATTTATGCAGTCCTTTACTTACCCATAGTAGAGTAAATGTATAATGAAGTGTTTTATGGTATATTGGAAAATGTGTGTTGGAAGAGATATGTCAGAAGAGATATGTCAGGAGAGATATTTTGGAAGAAATATGTTGGAAGAGATATGTTGGAAGAGATATGTTGGAAGAGATATGTTGGAAGAAATATGTTGGAAGAGATATGTTGGAAGAAATACGTTGCAAGAAATATGTTGGAAGAGATATGTTGGAAAAGATATGTTAGAAGACATATGATGGAAGAGATATGTTGGAAGAGATATGTAAGAAGAGATATGTCAGAACAGATATGTTACAAGAGATATGTTGGAAAAATATGTTGGAAAAGATATGTTAGAAGACATATGATGGAAGAGATATGTTGGAAGAGATATATTGGCAGACGTATGATGGAAGCTTTCAGGATGTGAAACACCTGATGTGATTTTTTTCTAATTGAGAACGTAATTCTCAGTTCAAAGGCAGGTTTTATTTTATTGAAATAAAATTGGCGAAACTCGCGATAAAATCTTTGCCATCAAAGTTACCCAACTGCCGCCAGGGCTAATAACTCAAGTCGACCACTCCCTTTAATCTGCTTACTAACTACCTTTAACCCCTTGAATTGTCCAACACGAGTCCTTAAATGTGAATAGCCCCAAAGCAAAACTACGAAGGGAAAGGAGCCAAGATTAGCGACCGGTCCTCTTGTATCTAGCCGTTCATTTGTATGCGGACATCTTTTTTTTTTTTGAAGGGCAGCCTGTGTTGTGTCTCATTTCTATTGGAATAAATACTTATCTTAGGACGAGACTAAATAGTTGTATGTTTTTATTTTCCGTCATTCATTCATCTTCCGTAAATGAAAGCAAAACAGGGAAAGGTGGTGTTTAGTATTTTTAAAATATTCCATGACAGATATAATATTAATTTTTATAAAACTCATAATTTTTATTGTTTAATACGCATTTTAAAAATATACAATCTTTCCGATTCTCCTGAACTCAACAAAAACAGTGCACGGCAATCAGTTTAAACTCTAAAGTCTTAGGACACAACAATCAGCTTTAGTTAGCTCTACAGAAACAGGTCACAACAATCAGCTTTAGCTCTACAGAAACAGGTCCCAACAATCAGCTTTAGCTCTACAGAAACAGGTCACAACAATCAGCTTTAGCTCTACAGAAACAGGTCACAACAATCAGCTTTAGCTCTACAGAAACAGGTCCCAACAATCAGCTTTAACTCTACAGAAACAGGTCACAACAATCAGCTTTAGTTAGCTCTACAGAAACAGGTCACAACAATCAGCTTTAGTTAGCTCTACAGAAACAGGTCCCAACAATCAGCTTTAGCTCTACAGAAACAGGTCCCAACAATCAGCTTTAGCTCTACAGAAACAGTTCACAACAAAAGTCAGTTTTAGCTCTACAGAAACAGGTCCCAACAATCAGCTTTAGCTCGCTGCAGTTTTGTTTTATTTATGGTTCAAACATTAGTTGCTCTACAAACATAATATTTATAATAAAATTCTAGCACCAAGATATAAATTAATTTAAAATTTCACTTAATTTCAGGATTTTAATTTCTTCTTATTTTCCTCAAGATGAACAAACAAATAATTGGATAAATCCGGTTTAACAATTTGATATTTCTATGTATAATAATGGGTTCATGCTGTATTTATTCTTTAGATAAGCTGTAACATTAAAGCACTGGTCATTAGCAGCAGCATCAAAGAAATAAATTACAATGGATAGCCACTGGAAACAACGCTAGTATAAGTAACCTACTACATAAAGTTACCGATAACTTCGTTAAATCCACATAATACCACGGGGGTCGTTTGCTGTACAAAGCAATTATTTTAATACTTTATTATATTTGTAACGCAATTTCTCATGGGAACTTGAGTTTATATATTTGAAATGTCTGTGCACATGTTTCTAATGTTCGAGCTTGCACATGCAACTTCTCCTGATCCATACCAGATGGAGGGTTCGTTTCTTTTGCATAGATGCTAAGGATGGCCAAAGGATGTGCAACGGCCAAAAAAATACCGAAAAGGTTTACTGTATTTCGTGGATAATAAAAAAAAACGAAAAAAAGTTCAATATTTTGTCAATCTCTGGCCAACATCTGCGGGATTGAAACAAACGCCAAACAATAGCTAATATTAGAACAATGTTGGACTCTAACAATAGCTAATATTGGAGAATTGTTGGACTCTAACAATAGCTAATATTGGAACAATGTTGGACTCTAACAATAGCTAATATTACAACAATGTTGGACTCTAACAATAGCTAATATTGGAGAATTGTTGGACTCTAACAATAGCTAATATTAGAACAATGTTGGACTCTAACAATAGCTAATATTAGAACAATGTTGGACTCTAACAATAGCTAATATTAGAACAATGTCGGAGAAGGAATTTTTTTAAAATCTATTTTCGTTCGAATCCTGTAATAGAGCAGCAATTTGTAGATTGCTATTGTTTTGTTGAGCTTCAAAATGATTTCGCTTCATTAAAAACTCGGAAATTCTCTGTTGAAAATTATGTTTAAATACTCATTGTCGTTTTTATGACTTGTTTATATCTAGCATGATGATGTAGAAAATCACTGTTGTTAAATGGTTGGGATAATGCAGTACGAGAGTTCTTTCAAGCTTAAAAATGTGTTGTCGTTCATGTGGTCAATAAAGTGGGAGGGGCTAAATTTCTTATGAACGGCAGTTTGGTTTGGTAACATATTAGAAGTTCTTGCTTTTAACTGCCTTTTTTGGTGATTTTTTTTCTTACTAGAATCCATTTTCGGTGGTCAATTGCTAGTATATTAGGCTAATGCAAATTTAGTGGGGGGTGGGGGGTAATGTTAACAAAATTTAAACTTTAAAAAGTATTAAACATATGAATTACATTTATTTAGTAAAATATGTACTAAGAAATGAAGTGCATCTTCATGAGTGGTCAGAATGATCTAGCTGCATCTGTACACACCACCTCAAAAGCTCTCTCACAGATATCACCTACTTGGACACCTGCAACTCTACACGTCTATAGAGTGAGCCCCAGCTCCTTGGAATCTTGTACGTGAACCAGAACAAAACGAAATGGCCGTGCTGACACGTGTGTTAAATGGTTTAGATCGCCATTACCGGGATTGCCCTTAAGGTTTTCAGCCCCTATTACGTCGGCTTACCCATACATCTGAAGGTCAGGCGCCAAGCTTGGCCATTACTGTGGTCTCAGCAAGTTGTGTTTTTTTTTTCTTTCTTTTCAATTCGTCTGAACTTAACTCCTTATGTTGCAATGTATGTATGCGATTTATGTTTTAGGAGTTACTGTTAAAAGTTCTCTCACCAGAGCTTTATATTTCTTTTGATTTCTTATTTATTTATTTTTTAAGTTTGTAAAATTTAAGTATAGTGTATTTTAATGTAATTTCACAACAATTTTTTCTCAAAAGGAAGAAAAAAAATATTATTTTTTTTTAATGAATTTAAATATTAGCCAAGTCAGTTTATATTTAGTGACTAAATTTATTTAAACCTAAAATAGGACAGAGGAAAAGTAGGAGAGTAAATGGTGGGCAGATGTTAGGATAGGACAGAGGAAAAGTAGGAGAGTAAATGGTGGGCAGATGTTAGGATAGGACAGAGGAAAAGTAGGAGAGTAAATGGTGGACAGATGTTAGGATAGAACAGAGGAAAAGTATGAGAGTAAATGGTGGGCAGATGTTAGGATAGGACAGAGGAAAAGTAGGAGAGTAAATGGTGGGAAGATGTTAGGATAGGACAGAGGAAAAGTAGGAGAGTAAATGGTGGGCAGATGTTAGGATAGGACAGAGGAAAAGTAGGAGAGTAAATGGTGGGCAGATGTTAGGATAGGACAGAGGAAACGTAGGAGAGTAAATGGTGGGCAGATGTTAGGATAGGACAGAGGAAACGTAGGAGAGTAAATGGTGAGCAGTGGTCAGGATAGGACAGAGGAAAAGTAGGAGAGTAAATGGTGAATACATACATTAAGTGTCATGTTACTTTGACAGTAAAGAACACACATTATCATTGCATGCCACATATTAGCAGATTTGTTTTTCAAACTACAAACTTATAGCAGAAGAACCATTTTTTTCAAATTAAAAAAAAAAATTAAAATATTTTTTTTTTAAATCAACAAACAACAAGTAAATAAAATCTACTGCAACGAAAGTCCAATTAATTTTTTTTTAAATCGAAAGAGAATAGTAAACTATATAATACTCACTAACTTTTTCCATTTTAAAATGTTCGTGTAAAGTTGTAATTATTTGATTACTTCATTGCTGACTGTACATTATTAATTTGATCAAGATTAAAATTAACTTTAAAAAAAAAAAGTTTGAAAGACTTAAGTTAATTGAATTATTTATCGGCGGTAAAAGTTCTAAACTATTTCAGACAAGCAATTATTTCCCTCTAAATTAAAAACAAATTCTTTCCATTTACTTCACATGAAAGACAGGTTGTTTTAAAAATCATGTTCAATATTATGTACTTAGTAGGGGACATTATTTATTGCCAAAGAAAAGTAATATATTATGCACTTGTAAATAGAAAAATGCAATGGAACTTTTAATAAAAGTACAGAAATGTTGCAATAATTTTAATTTTAAAAATTCATTTTAATAAAAACAAGACAATTTTATTCCTATTAACTCCAAGATCAGTATTTTTTAGAAATTCTAAACGTCATAAACGTCACAAATGTCACAAGTGTCACAAATGTCACAAGTGTCACAAATGTCACAAGTGTCACAAATGTCACAAGTGTCACAAATGTCACAAATGTCACAAGTGTCACAAATGTCACAAGTGTCACAAATGTCACAAGTGTCACAAATGTCACAAGTGTCACAAGTGTCACAAATGTCACAAGTGTCCACAAATGTCACAAGTGTCACAAATGTCACAAGTGTCACAAATGTCACAAGTGTCACAAATGTCAATTAACCAACAAAAATGAAAAATTCAAGAGAAGTTAGAGTTATTTAAATGAATAAATAACTCAATAACCTATAGGTATTTGAAAAGATAAGGTGCTGCAATATGAGATGGGGTGTCTGATGGGGCATCGGTTGGGGCATTGGAAATGGGCATCTGATTGGGCATCAGATGACACCTCAAGACGGTTCACCAGATGGGCATATGATGGATCATCGGATTGGTCATCAGATGGCGCATCGGATGAGGCATCAAATGGGCCATTAGATGGGGCATCAGATGGGACATCAGGTGGGGCATCAGATAGGACCTCAAATTAGGGCATCAGATGGGATATCAGATAGGGTATCAGATATGGCATCAGATAGGGTATCAGATGGGACATCAGATAGGCCATCACATGGGGTATCAGATAGGGCATCAGATGGGGCATCAGATAGGGTATCAGATGGGGCATCAGATAGGACCTCATGATAGGGCATCAGATGGGGCATCAGAAAGGGCATCAGATGAGAGCTCAAGATGGGGCATCAGATAGGAACTCAAAATAGGGCATCAGATGGGGCATTGGAAATGGGCATCTGATTGGGCATCAGTTGAGACATCAAGACGAGTCATCAGATGTGGTATCAGATAGGGCATCAGATTGGACCTCATGATAGGGCATCAGATGGGACATCAGATGGGACATCAAATGGGGCATCGAATAGGGCATCGGATGGGGCATCAGATGGGGCATTGGAAATGGGCATCTGATAAGGCATCAGATGAGACCTCAAGATGGGGCATCAGATGGGGCATATGATGTATCATTGGATTGGACATCAGATGGCGCATCGGATGAGGCATCAGATGGGCCATAAGATGGGGCATCAGATGGGACATCAGGTGGGGCATCGGATAGGACCTCAAGTTAGGGCATCAGATGAGACATCAGATAAAGATAAGACTGCAAGATTGAGCGTCAGATAGGGCAACAGATGGGACCTCAGATTGGGCATCAGATGGGACCTCAAAATAGGGCATCAGATGGGGTATCAGATGTGGCATCAGATGAGAGCTCAAGATAGGGCATCAGATAGGAACTCAAAATAGGGTATCAGATGGGGCATCAGATGGGACCTGAAGATGGGGCATCAGATGACATCTCAAGATGGAGCGTCAGATGGAGCAACATATAGAGCATCCGATGGGGCATCGGATTGGGCATAGAATGGGACCTCAAGATAGGTCGTCAAATGGGCTATCGGATGGCGCATTGGTTGGGGCATCGCATTTACATCAAATGTGGCATCGTATGGGGCATCAGATGGGACCTCAAGATAGGGCATCAGATGGGACCTCAAGATAGGGCATCAGATGGGACCTCAAGATAGGACATCAGATGGGACCTCAAGATAGG
>MUZC01001432.1:320204-342211 GCA_002072015.1 Radix auricularia
GATAGATAGATAGATGGATAGATAGATAGATAGATAGATAGATAGATAGATAGATAGATAGATAGATAGATAGATAGATAGATAGATAGATAGAGTCTATATAGATATAGACTTGTGCCCGGCTGGCGAAGGTTTTCTTAACATAAAAATAAGCGTCTCAACTGGCGCCATCTGTTCCTGATACCGATGGTCAAAGAGTTGCCGGGGTTTTAAAATGAAGGTGACGCCCACAATGAATAATAGTCTGAACGGTTTGTCTTATGAGTCACACCATCGCACACGTATGGCGGCCGCAAAGAACGACTCATCATCATCGATATAAAGGAAACTAAAATCGATCTGAACCATTTCGAGTAGTTCACAAATTGTTTTATATGAGTAATATATAAATCGCGATATGAGTATAAAAAAAGTATAACAAAAATAAGTAACACGCCCGAAATTACATTTTAGGCCTTACATTGGTGCATGCATTTAAATACATTCCAGCTGTTTTCTGCGTTTTAAATAATATACAAATTTCACTACATTGATCAAAGCAGAATTAACCAAGAATTTTTTTTACATAATGACTTCAATTTGTCAACGAAAGATGTTAATATCAAAACAATACAATTTTATATAATACACAATAATATTCTTTAAAAATTTAAATTCCTTTAACCGTCGTTGGGTTTATTTTTCTATGAAAATCCAAAATATTTGAGACTTTCTTTTAAACCTGATGCCTATTTTATCATGGAAATTCATTTAATGTACAAGTTACACATACTATTTCTTTCAAGGGTTCTAATATTGCGAATTTTATCCCTTTATAAAACAAAAATAATTGCCTGCCCAAATCAGCTCCTTCGAAAGTGAATGTTTGATCTTAAAAGTTCCACTAAGACATCTGGAAGCATGAGACTATACATAAATTAAAAAAAAAAGTAAAAGGTTTTTAAAAAAACGATCCGATGAAATTACAACAACAAAAAATTATAATACTAACACCATGCTGATACTGATACTGGCAAACAAATGGGCGTTTTTTAGAGGCTATTATTTTCCAAGGTTCTTTGTAAACAAGAGAAAAGCAAATTTTAATATTTGTAGCCATTTTTTATGTTCCTTTTTTTTTTACTGTTCCAAATCCACTCTTTGAGACCTACAAGTAGCTCTTTAAACTTCTATATTGACAGACTATCAGATGGGGCCGGCAAACAAGGGCAACACTCCGCTAGGTTCAATTACCTCCCGCGCCAATGGTCGATGAGCAAAGGGGGGTAATAATAATGATGAGTCGTAGAGATTGAACGAGGCCTCGACACTAGATCAGGTCTGGGGGCTGGAGGTTGGTAAGTTAAATAAATATCTACAATTTGGCCAGAATGTCATTTACAGAACGATCGAAGCTGGGGAACCAAAAGAACGATTGAAGCCGGGGAACCAACAGAACGATAGAAGCCGGGGAACCAACAGAACCAATAAAACGGAGACTTTAACAAAACTTTTCAATGTATTTTTTTTTTTTTTGTAAGGTTACAGTTTTGAATATTAATAGACGGTGCAACAATAAGTTTCCATGTAAACGATTAAAGAAAAGTATACGTAAGAAAAGATGTCAGACACGAGAATTAAGTTTAATTTCACTGCCCCACGCATAGAAAAGTGACAGCCCATGCTTTGTTTTGCTAACCCCACTTTAGAAAAATGAGAGTAATAATTGCAAATTTGTTTTGACACAGTTCGGGTTAAAGGCTATTACGTAAGTAGTTGAAGATATGATGAAATAGATCTAACCCACAGATAACTTAATAAAACCCTCAGATACACATAAGGATAAAAACAACTTTGTTATTATGTATGTAAGAACAAATACATAAAAGTTTTCTTTCTTCCCGTCCGATATTCGGGCGTGGCTTGGGTTGCCTGAAGAAACCATAAACGCCAACACTTTATCATCATTCTAAACTCTAATAAGAATACAGGACTAAACACAATCCATAGATAAACGTAGGACGCAATAATCTTTTGTACAGAAGTAGCGTCTGTAACATATAAGATATAAGAAGATATAAGATATAACCCCAACTAGTGTATATAGAATGCAATAGAGTCTATCTATTTATATAATTCTCATCATAGTCCAACCATGCCGGACACCAAGCTAGCCTTCTGACCCCACCGACCGTTTTGCTTGCAAGTAAAGGTAGTAAACAGCGTGGGGGGGGGGGGTCTATCAACAATTTGTTGAAATGAAGTGAATTACTTTGTTCTTTCAAAATAACAAAATATCATGTATTTCCTTAATTTATTGGTTATTACATTCGCCTAACACGCGGAGGTCGCAGGTTCAATCCCAAGCTAAGAAATTACATTTTTTTTAAAAAAATGTTTGTGTTTGTGCCCATTCATTTCCCTCTATCTTTTCGATCACCATAACAAGCACAAGACGAGTGGAAATAAGCTTGACGAATCACCTATGTCAGGTTATTCCATAAGTTGACGAATGACCTATGTCAGGTTATTCCATAGGTTTATGGTTAGCAAGCTAGGGTGGTGGGGGTGGCAAGGGGCTAACCACAGTGCACATGTTTCCAGATCAACAATGCGTCGCAGTTATACCCGCAGCCGAGGTTCATTCGCGTTGTTCTGATTTCATCGTGATGTGGTTTGTGTCTGTTCACCCCCTCCAATTAGTTTGCACTATCTATGAGCAAATCTGCGGCGTATGCTATGCCGCGAGTATCTAGTAGTAAATAATATTCTAACATCTGGCAACAAAATTGTTTAAAGTGAAGCCAACATAAAGAAACTTGTGAAATGCGACATATTTATGGTATCATGTTTACGTCACTCAGCCATTCATCGTTACATTAATATTTATAGCATAGCGAAACAAAACTTGATAAAACGTTGAAATCAATCTTACCTAATTGATATTAGCCACAATTATCTAACAGATTTCTTTTTAAAAATAAAAAAAACTACACTGTAAACTAAACATTTCTTATTTGAAATGTTTCGCTTTCCAGTGTTAAAAATAACAATTTGTGTTGTGTTATTTTCGCCTAAAATATGTTGTTAAGAAAGAATATTTTCTTAATGGAGATCTTCCATATCACAAGCCAAAAAATGTTAACAATCGTATTACGATTATATTTTCCGTTATTTGAAGACTTGTCTCCCACCTGAAGTCATAATTGCCTTTTCTTCTTCTTCCTTTTGGATTAGTTTTAATCTTATGTCCCTGGATGCTGATCCCTTTTAGCTTTAATCCCGCACGTACATCAGTTGAAAGAGATTTAAGCTGTAATTAAATCCTTTCTCATAATTCCCTTTTTTCAGTCATATAGGAATGATTGATGTTTAACGGTTGTATTGGAAGAATTTAAAAAGGAACAATAACGGCAAGATTAATTTATTTTTACTTGGTGGCTCTAGATAGTATGTATATCTTTTCAAGGCCCACTTTGAAAGTTTAGAGCTACGTGTGTGAGGTACCAAGCTCACATAAGACTAAAAATATCTACAGCGATTGCCAAAACGCCGAGTTCCTATCTGTGTCCAGAATCTAACATTATGTAAAATCAAAGTAAATCACACATTTTTTCTGTGATTTACTTGTGTGCCCTACTTCTCACATCCAGGTGTGAACCCAATAACATCCAGGTGTGAACCCAATAACATCCAGGTGTGAACCCAATAACATCCAGGTGTGAACCCAATAACATCCAGGTGTCAAACCAATAACATCCAGGTGTCAAACCAATAACATCCAGGTGTCAACCCAATAACATCCAGGTGTGAACCCAATAACATCCAGGTGTGAACCCAATTACATCCAGGTGTGAACCCAATAACATTCAGGTATGATCACAATAACATCCAGGTATGATCCCAATAACATAGAGGATGTATTTGTTCCGTGTTGGTGGACGTCAAGAAAACGTAGGAGCCATAAACTCTCTAATCGGTCTTGAGATTTAATCCCCCCGATCTCGGCTTAAACTAATGTGGCATCTGTATTGAAGTCAATCACCAATCCCCAGTTACCTGGTCCGAGGCCGCCTTTTGCTTTCATGTGTGGCTCCCAGACTTCGGGGAAAGCTGTAACTAGAGATAAATGAGGCTTGGGCAGGGGGGGGGAGTAAATATACTTAAATGGACCGGTAAAAGTAAGTGATTTTATGATATAGAAACAGGTGTACGTGATAAATGTTGTGTAGGTGTCATACCAAAACAAGATCAAGTCAAGACGTCATGAAGCAACAACCGGAAACAATCACTTCGTTGTTAATAAACAGTCTGAAACAACCACTTCGTTGTTTAGGAACAGTTTGAAACAATCACTTCGTTGTTTAGCAACAGTCTGAAACAACCACTTCGTTGTTTAGCAACAGTCTGAAACAACCACTTCATTGTTTAGCAACAGTCTGAAACATTCATTTGGTTAGGTAGGAAGAGCCTGAAATAATCTGGGAATATTGTAACATAAACCTGGCCGAATCATGCTGATATATATTATAGCAAAAACAACTCTCATTCGTGACATGAGGATAAAGTATAGTCTCTTTTTTAATGAAAAATAACAAGAGCTGGCGTAGGAAGACGAATTATTGTCACACTTGCCTAATTCGGATTGATTCGTCGTAAAACAGTAAAACTGTATGGTGTGGTCGTGGAAAACTATTATTTGTCTGTATCTAGGAATGTTTTCTCAAGGGTATTGTCTTTTCTTGCTTCGCCCACTGGTCAGGCGAGACACGTTTTATCACTAATGTTAATCGACTAAAGTTCCTAGTAGTCCAGGGAAGACAAGCGGCTTAACTTAGACGGACGACAAAGGAAGCAGAAGTTGTGCTCCCTGAATTTTTTGTAAACAAAAATAAAGAAAATATTTTTTTTTTAAAGATAACGCATATGAAAATGATATTATGAAATTATAAATGTATTGGGCTTATTTGGTTTCTTTTTGAGATAATGATAGAGATGAATAGGAAAAGCTTGCCCACAAGTAGCAAGGCCACAATTCAAATATGCGATCATAAAAATGTTGGTGCCTAGAAAGATACCAGAAATGTTTCCTTCAATTGAATTTACTTCATAACAATCTACGTTTCATTAAATGTTTCAAACAAATGAAAAATCAAAATTAGAATGTGATTATGTGACAAAAACGACACGTATTCGTAGTCAGGATGGCCGAGTGGTCTAAGGCGCTGCGTTCAGGTCGCAGTCCACTCTTGTGGGCGTGGGTTCAAATCCCACTTCTGACATTAACCATTTTATGTGGAGCGCTGAAACTTTTGTCTAATAAATATATAAAATATATCTACAAATAATAGGGCTAACAAAAGTAACTCTCTTTTATAATCTTTATATATCTACATTGTTAGCCGCAAATCTATTTTTGCATACGGATATGGATATTAATATTGTTTTAAAATAAAAATTAAAATTGTATATTAACGGCTGTTAGGGCCGTAAGGTCAAAAGTCTGGATTAAAAATTATCACATTGACTACTGTGGAGCTAACTAAGATGTACTATTTCGATACAAAGTACAGTGCTGAAATGGTCAGTGGGACTGGGAGTGAGATGTAACGGTAATTGGTCAGAGTGGTTGTGATCGAGATGTAATGTTAGCTTATGACCAATGAAATTAGACATCAAGAATGTCATCGTTGTCGCTTACGTCATAATGATGAAGGAATGTTGACACGTTGACCTCAGGATGACGTCACGCATGACATGTCAAAGGCTTAGAGAGTAAAGTGCCTGCCCTAAGAAGCAATAATTATTAATTAACCTTCTAGTTGATTACCATTCTAGTTCAAATATCCATCTAATTCTAATGCCCCATCGTTATAATGCCCTAAAGTTCTGATGGCGATTTCTTCTTTTGTCCAAGCTGCTAAAGAATATTGACTGCGTATTTCAAAGTAAACTAAAGCAGTTAATTCCCTTTCTTTGTATCATTCTCTACTTTCTAACAGAATTGTGAGACGAATTCACGAGAATTGTTTTCTTTTCGTTTTGTTTCTTTTAAACAATCGGGTGTAACTTTTTCACACATGAGTTAATTTGTTTAATATTTTTGCATTTTTTCCTATTAAAATCAAAACAAACAAAAAAATGTCAAGTATAATTATAGTTGATAAAACGTGGATCAAAACAAAAAAAGTTCCCGCGAACCGGATTCGAACCAGTGACCTAAGGATCGCTCACAACACTCTACAGTCCTCCGCTCTACCAACTGAGCTATCGCGGGCCACATGTTTCGTGGCTTTTTGTCTATATAGTTATGACGGTAACAAACATTGAAATTAAGTTTTATAATACTGATTGTGAATTTCAATTATTCTAGATATAATATAATGTAGCTTAAATATCTTGATTTGGCTGCCTGTCACAAACAATAAAAAATGTTATTGATAATAAAAATTATTTAGGATTCCCTCAAATATTCTTACTAATTTTAACATACAACAAAGTGTTGGTTTTTTTTTTAATACAGGGGGTGTTGGCCTCGGGTTTACGACATGTTTTATACGTTCTTAAGACGCGTCGTATCAGTTACAAATGTTCTTTCTGTAGCCTACATAAAATTATTGTGTCCTACGCTTATCCATGGTTTGTCTATTTTCCTGCAATCTTGTTAGAGTTTAAAATTTAACACGAATTTAAGTGTAAGTTGGAACATGACATAAAATATATATAAATACTGTAAAATACTTTTAAGTTTAAGTATTGTGCTTAATTACAGTACAGAGCTAGGTATGATGCACAGTTTGTGATGGGAAAATTCTTTTTAAAAGTATTTTAAAAAAGAGAAAAATATTCCTTACCACATGAAAAGTAAAGTGTTACGGAAATAAGCGTAACATTTTAAAAAAAATACTTTCATTAGTTTTATTGCAATTATAGGGGAAAGTTCGTAATCAAGAAATAGTGTAAGTTGGGAACGGCGTAACACGAGGGCCCCCAGACGTCCCAGTAGGGCCTATATGTATATAAAAATTAATTTATTATCTCCAAATTACCTCATTCTTAATATATTTTTTTGTTCAGTATTACTTAAAATTATTTATTCAAAGTATGTTAATTGCTCATAACGGCAGTAAAAAGGTTAGTTTTTTTATTCTAAAATATTTAAGGAAAAATACGGACCGGACAGTAAAACGGGTTTTTCTTCTAACGATTAACCGGTCCACAAAAACAAACTGACTTGACGACAATTAATTATAGACACAACCGACGTTGAGTGGCAAATTTTGCCGTCTTTTGGAAACGAAATATTAGGATTCGGCGACATAAAAGAAGCGACATAACCGATGAGACAATGCTTAGACAAAGAGAGATTTTGGCGGTTCCACTTCAAACGCGTCGACATAATGTGGTTGGCGAGAAAACCGAGGTCGAGATAAGTGGTTCCGACTGAACAAGTAAAGGAATTATGTGTAAATGTGCAAATTTTTTACAGAACATAAATAACTTTTTACGCAAAAAGCACTTTTAGACAATGTTCGGATAGCATTTATCAATGCCAATGTAAATTAATCAATCAAATTAGCTAAGAGTGTCTTCATGTAAATTGATGTCGTTATATTTAACTGTCTTGAAAACTTTCTTAAAGGATACCTTTTCATATCCCCTGAATAACGCATTCGTAAATTATAACCCCTTATACACTTTTTATTGTAACAAATACCTTTGCGAGGTATACCCCTTAATACTCAATACCCTCTTAATGACACGATCTCCGATTATATCTCTTTTTAAATTCATGACGTTTCTCTCTTAATACACCAGTAAGTATATAATCACTTCATCAGATGTTCGTTTTATACGGGCTTTTAAAAAAGACATCAAGTGAACGTTGAACTTTGATTACTATCAGATTATAGCTGACGCCAGCAGGGGCGGGGGTGAGGGGGTGTCAGTTGAGACGTTAGAACACACCTCTCTCTGTTCACCTATTGGCTCAACTGAATTTCATTAAGACTGGAGTCTTATCAATTTGGAAATGATTGACTACCTGTAAGCAGATTACTTCCTACACAATAGTCACATGAGTCAAATCTTCAAATTGGCGCAGACATATGTCAGCTATAATCAAAGTCATGTTATTATTTGAAATAGTTTCAAATGGGTGTCCTTGAGATTAGCCAAACACTGACGATATGTTCCTCTGACCTAATTGTAAAACAGATTTAGGCCTCTGGAGCTAATTGCCACAATAAAACCATCAACAGTTTAGCGCTACATTTCTCTCTATTTAAGCTTATTGTGCATGTGGATGCTTGTATGTTTTCAATTAACTATTGAATAGTTAAGATAAAGACATTAACTGGTATAAATTTTTAACTAAGCACCCTATATAACAAAAGGCAAATTTCTGTGCGGTCATCGATACCGATTGGCCCCTTAAACTCCTAAAGACTGCAACGGCGAAATAGAAAAATTAAATCTTATTTACATTTTGAACACACTACGCGTTGGTTCAAGGCGAGTTATTTTTTGCCAAGTATTTTTTTCAAAACATTATTTTTAGCGGTATTCCTTGAGATTTATAGTGAAAAACTTTTACTTTTACGACTTATTTAGTATAACTATAATGAAAAGTATTTTTCACATGATGCACATGAATGGCCGGTCGAGACGGCTGTTGAAGGCTAGTTATTTTTTGCCAAGTATTTTTTTCAAAACATTATTTTTAGCGGTATTCCTTGAGATTTATAGTGAAAAACTTTTACTTTTACGACTTATTTAGTATAACTATAATGAAAAGTATTTTTCACATGATGCACATGAATGGCCGGTCGAGACGGCTGTTGAAGGGAAGGTACAAAACGCCACTCTAAACGACGGCGGAACGTCCTTGAATGGGCTTTGTTGCTGGTATGTAAATAGATGAGGATTTAACCAACATGAAATTATGGTAAGCTCTTTACCATAAAATTAGAAACCAATTTGATTTATTGGTAGCAACGTATCCTACAACGAGCCAGACTAAATTATTTTTATCCTTACAAATAAATGCAGTTATTGTGATGTGGTGGTACATGAATAGCTCTCTTGTTGGTGTTTTACGACATATTTTAATGGAGAAATATTTATTATCCTTCAAGATTTTGAAATCTTGTCCCTCAGATTGACCAACACTATACTGAATACACGGATATATGTCTATACGTCCGGGGATTGCCCTATACACTAAACTACATGTATAGACATCTACATGCTATGAGTTTGTCTTACAGTATACTACATACATAGACATCTACATGCTATACGTTTGTCTTACACTAAACTACATACATAGACATCTACATGCTATACGTTTGTCTTACACTAAACTACATACATAGACATCCACATGCTATACGTTTGTCTTACACTAAGCTACATACATAGACATCTACATGCTATGAGTTTGTCTTACACTATACTACATATATAGACATCTACATGCTATACGTTTGTCTTACACTAAACTACATACATAGACATCTACATGCTATACGTTTGTCTTACACTAAACTACATACATAGACATCCACATGCTATGAGTTTGTCTTACACTATACTACATAGGCCTATATAGAGATCTGTTTACAAACAGTGATATTGTCATACACTCAACTACATACAAGGACATCTATCTGTGATGAGATTTGTGCGGACTCTTTAGCCTCAGTAACCCCTAGCAACTGAACCACCCCGAGAGAAGGGGGGGTAACCAGCCGTCTCAAAATTTGACAGATATGCGTGCATACTTTCCGCTACGGGGCTGAATAAAGGAAGTCCTAATACCATTGGTCATATTTTTGGACACAACCAATCAAGGAGAATGGAAATCACGTGACCATCCGAAATATAAGCCGTGCACAAACACCAACTCATTCTTTTTCCACTGCCCAACCACGGAGGCATTCATCAGACAGATCACTCACAGAGTTATATCAAGGAAAAGCCAGCAATCCACCAGTCTAGTAAGAGTGAACTCTTATCTTATTTTATTCATGCACATTGATTATCACTTGTATTTTATTATGGCCGATTGATATCAATCCTGTCCGATTGACATGGATTTATTACCCCACGGGACACATTTTACCGTGCTGGGACCCATGTATATTGTCTTGCCAATAACATGTTTGCTTAAATTATAATGTGCCTGCACACGCGATCTCCACCAAATAGATGGAGCAGCGTGTGTGGATGTTTAATTATATCTTTAGTTAAGTAGATTGTTTTATTAATTGCTGAACCCACGTGTGAGGTGTTCGCCAAATAGGCCGACACCCGTGATAGTAAGCATACACAATTAATCACATTAGTATGTCAAATTGTTATCCCCTTCTGGCGTCTTGCTCTGAACGGCTTGTCGTTGGAAGGAGGATCGTCATAGGTCTATGAAATGGAAGATTCCTAGAGTTGTTCTATTTCTATTTTCATAGACTGGTTCCTGGTACGCCCGAGTTTAGATACATCTGAATTCCCGGGAGACGTCCAGAGATAGTACGCACTTGAGGCAGTCGGACCACCGTCCCCCCTTCTTGTGTATGATTGCTGTAGAGAGGAGTGCTACCCTTGCCACGCGACAGCAACTAGCGTCCGTGTCAGCAAGGACACTAGCAGATCTCCTAGTGCTAACATCGGACCTAATTACATGAAGCTCCGTAAATTAGGCCGAACACGCACAATCGCCACAGAGCCCTGTGCTCTTCAACCATCCGGCTAATCGGTATTATTACGCCGTTGAGCCGAAGCCGTCCACAACGGGCGAAGAATATAATTTGAAAGCACGTGGATAGAATTGAAAACCCTTCTAGCTCCAGCGTGTACGATCGACCCAGATCGACATCGCATGTCTACACATTGTTTACCAAATCAGCTGACCGCTTCATCGTTTGTCAACACGAGAGGAACAACCAATCCGAGAGCGCTGACGTCACGTCGCCCGGAGACGGAAGGAGGTCGCGGCGTGATACAGTCACCTTAGAACATCTCGGCGCAAGGGGCGGAGCTGACCTCGAGGGCTGACGTCATTCAGCACGGCGCAGCTAGATCACCCGTGTCACCCGCAAGACCCAGTGACCAGGGACTACACACACTTAATTTACGTATAAACTTTAAAGAGACATCGGCATAAGGCAGGCCGTTATGATGACACCTAGCTAGCCTATTTACTATTTGCTTTAAATAGTTAATATAGGGGCACCTCGTTATCTACCCAGTAATTTGTCATTGTATATATATTGTAAATTAAAGTTTATAATTTGTATTATACAACGGTTCTTGGTCTTAATCATTTGCGGAGATCACTGAAGTATATCCTTGTGTGTGTAAAATAATAATAATAATACCCTAGACAACAGCCACATAACACACATTTCACCACACTATCTACACACAATAAGATTGTCCTACCCTATAATACATACAAGGACATCAATATACACACAATAAGATTGTCCTACACTATACTACATACAAGGACATCTATCTACACACAATAAGATTGTCCTACACTATACTACATACAAGGACATCTACACACAATAAGATTGTCCTACACTATACTACATACAAGGACATATATCTACACACAATAAGATTGTCCTACACTATACTACATACAAGGACATCTATCTACACACAATAGGATTGTCCTACACTATACTACATACAAGGACATCTATCTACACACAATAAGATTGTCCTACACTATACTACATACAAGGACATCTACACACAATAAGATTGTCCTACACTATACTACATACAAGGACATCTATCTACACACAATAAGATTGTCCTACCCTATACTACAACCAAGGGCATCCATCCACACGCAATGATATTGTCCTACACTATACTACATACAAGGACATCTTCACGCCCTGATATTGTCCCGCGGATTTCCCTTGACTCTCCATAAGCTAGCAGCTGGATATATCTTTTATCAATTATCTATAAGGAACTTATAAGATGTCCCCATGCGTCACCATTGACTCCAAATGGACGCAACTGAGAGACACAATCTATACATCCGCAATACAAGCCTTTGGCAAAAAATCTCACAAAAACACGGACTGGTTTGATGAACATTGGGACGAGATGAAACCCGTCACTGAAGCAAAAAGGAAAGCTCTTATGGCTTACAAGGAAAAGCCTACACCTGACAATTTGCATGCTTTAAAAACAGCTAAGTCACTTGCCCAAAAGGTTGCACGTAAATGTGTCAATACCTACTGGCTTAAGCTCTGTTCCAGTATACAATCAGCTGCAGACATGGGCAATGCAAAAGTCATGTACGAAAACATCAAAAAGGCAACGGGCCCCTGGACGTCAAAAGCTGCTCCCCTAAAGTCCAAAAATGGAGAAATTATTCAAGACCAGGCAGCACAGCTAAAACGGTGGGTTGAGCATTATCTGGAATTGTATTCAACAGTTACCACAGTCTCCAGCACCGCTCTAGATGACATCCCAGATATGCCACTCATGGAAGAACTTGATGTCGTGCCCACACAGGAAGAGCTGAGCAAAGCAATAGACATTCTAGCTTGTGGAAAAGCGCCTGGGAATGATGGAATACCACCAGAGGTTCTAAAGAGTGGCAAGACAGCTTTACTCCAACCATTGCACGAGATTCTGTCCCTCTGCTGGGAACAGGGCTACATCCCCCAAGACCTAAAGGATGCAAATATAGTGACACTATATAAAAACAAAGGTGATAGGAGTGATTGCAATAATTATCGCGGCATTTCACTCCTTAGTATTGTAGGAAAGACCTTTGCCCGCGTTATACTAAAACGTTTACAAAGCCTAGCATCCCGCGTCTATCCAGAATCTCAGTGTGGTTTCCGGTCCGGTCGGTCTACCATAGACATGGTGTTCTCCATACGACAGCTCCAGGAAAAATGCAGAGAGCAGCAGATGCCACTATACATTGCATTTGTGGACCTTACAAAAGCCTTCGACTTAGTCAGTCGCAACGGGCTATTCCAAATACTGGCAAAAATTGGATGTCCCCCTCACCTACTTGCCATCATCAGACAGTTCCATGAAAATATGCTTGGCACAGTACAGTTCGATGGAGCTAAGTCAGAGGCCTTCCCTGTCAGCAGCGGAGTTAAACAAGGTTGTGTACTCGCACCAACACTCTTCGCAATATTCTTCTCTGTACTTCTTCGATACGCATTCAAGGATAGCAGTGAGGGAATCTGGTTACATACCAGAGCTGATGGAGGACTTTTCAACACTGCCCGCCTCCGAGCCAAGACCAAAACGACGGATGTCCTAATTCGAGAGCTACTATTTGCGGATGATGCGGCACTAACAGCACATACAGAATCTGGTTTGCAACAACTCGTGTCAAGCTTCTCCAATGCCTGCAAAGAATTTGGTCTGCAAATCAGCTTGAAAAAGACAAACATCATGGCCCAAGACACTCGACCTCCTCCTACCATAAATATCGATAATGAAAACTTCATGGACCACTTATACATCACAAGAGCGTAAGCTTAACAGCTTCCATTTGAGATGCTTGCGCCACATCCTTGGTATTAAATGGCAAGAAAAAGTGCCTAATAGTGAGGTACTAACGCGTGCCAATACCCAAAGCATGTTCTCAATTCTTAGTGAAAGACGCCTGAGGTGGCTAGGACATGTCAAAAGAATGAGCCCCGGCCGCATCCCGAAGGATCTCCTATATGGTGAACTTGCTTCAGGAAAGAGGAAAACAGGTCGCCCACGCTTGCGATTTAAAGATGTCTGTTAAAGGGACATGAAAGCAGCCAAAATACATACAAGTGACTGGGAGTGTAAGGCAGAAGACCGATCTACGTGGCGCACAGTTGTCAAAGAGGGCGTCATAGTAGCCGAGGAGCGAAGAATGGAGGAGGCTGAAGACAGAAGAGCTAGGAGAAAGGCCAAAACATTTGGAAGCACAGAACTCGTGTGTAAAAACTGTGGCAAAGACTGTCACTCAAGGATAGGACTGCACAGTCACTCGAGGAAATGCAACCCAACCCAACGGTGATGCACCATCGTCTCGCGAGACGGAAGGATGCCGGATAAGGAACTTAAAGAAAAACATCAGAAGGTTGTACACAAATGAATGTATATAATTTGCAATGTATGTTTTGTCTGTCTGTCTGTTCGTGACGCTATTATTCTTAGAAAGCAGCGCACCAAAAATACTCGATAAAAATATATAATTTGCAAACTATGTCCCGATAACGCTACTAAACCAGCGCACCAAAAATGATTCTTTTCAGCTTAAAATGGTTAAATTCGGAAATAAATGAATGAAATAAATAATAATAAAATAAATGAAAGTTTTATATTACTCTAGCAGACATGTCGTGCGTTGCATCGATCTCAGTAACAATGAATATATTTAAAGATACAAATGAATGATGTGTTATATAATATGTCAGAAATCTACGCGGCAATGCTTCAGTTTAGCATTTGTTTTTGTTTTTTTAATACTATACGAGAGTGCATGTTTGTGTGTTTAAAAAATAATATATTTAAAAATCTGAATCCCCTCCCCCCACCCAACAATAGTTTTTGTTTGATTGTCATTTGCATGTAGTATTTTAATGCGTCTTTGACTAATTTAGAAATTTAAAAACATTGGTTTTAATATATAACTGGAAAGGATGCTGACCTGACAATAAAGAAAACGTTTATTCACATTCCTATAGCCTTTTAATATGGGCTATCAAGTTTTTGTATACAAGTTTTGATTTAGATCCCTTGATATACACAGTAGCTAATGCATTAAATTTATATTTATATAGCTCATACTAGCAAAAAATATTTATTATAGCCCCATTTAGTGAAAAATGTAAAGTTGAAAACACCTTTGCATTTAGTACCCCCCGGCCGCGAAGGAATTATCATTAAGAGTTCAGTGCCCTATAGTATTTTATTATTGGTTGTAAAAATTGTATATACTATCGTTGATTAACACCCATCAATTTACACAGTAGCTAACTCTTAAACTATTTTTATAGGTAATGTAGGCAAAAATTGACATACAATAATACACAGCCCCTATTAGGTATCGTTCTTCATTGTAATACACAGCCCCTATTAGGTATCGTTCTTCAGTGTAACACACAGCTCCTATTAGGTATCATTCTTCAGTGTAATACACAGCCCCTATTAGGTATCATTCTTCAGTGTAATACACAGACCCTATTAGGTATCATTCTTCAGTGTAATACACAGCCCCTATTAGGTATCATTCTTCAGTTTAATACACAGCCCCTATTAGGTATCATTCTTCATTGTAATACACAGCCCCTATTAGGTATCATTCTTCAGTGTAACACACAGCTCCTATTAGGCATCATTCTTCAGTGTAATACACAGCCCCTATTAGGTATCGTTCTTCAGTGTAATACGCAGCCAAAAATTAGGTATCATTCTTCAGTTTAATACACAGCCCCTATTAGGTATCATTCTTCATTGTAATACACAGCCCCTATTAGGTATCATTCTTCAGTGTAATACACAGCTCCTATTAGGTATCATTCTTCAGTGTAATACACAGCCCCTATTAGGTATCGTTCTTCAGTGTAATCACAGACCCTATTAGGTATCGTTCTTCAGTGTAATACACAGCCCCTATTAGGTATCATTCTTCAGTGTAATACACAGCTCCTATTAGGTATCATTCTTCAGTGTAATCACAGACCCTATTAGGTATCATTCTTCAGTGTAATACACAGCCCCTATTAGGTATCATTCTTCAGTGTAATCACAGCCCCTATTAGGTATCATTCTTCAGTGTAATACAAAGCTCCTATTAGGTATCGTTCTTCAGTGTAATACACAGACCCTATTAGGTATCGTTCTTCAGTGTAATCACAGACCCTATTAGGTATCATTTTTCAGTGTAATACACAGCTCCTATTAGGTATCATTCTTCAGTGTAATACAAAGCTCCTATTAGGTATCGTTGTTCATAGTATAATACAAAGCCCCTATTAGCACTATTAGGTATCTTTGTTCACAGTGTAATACACAGCCCCTATTAGGTATTGTTGCTCAGAGTAATACACAGCTCCTATAAGTTATCGTTGTACACAGTGTATAAGGCGGGCTCGTAGCCTCGTAGATACGTTGGGGCAATAGACACGGTTGATATTAACAGTCTAATGTTAGTTTAAAGGGTTGATATTAAAAGTCTGATCTTAGTTTAAAGGGTTGATATTAACAGTCTGATCTTAGTTTAAAGGGTTGATATTAACAGTTTGATTTTAGTTTAAAGGGTTGATATTAACACTGTGATCTTAGTTTACAGGGACAAAACCCTAACAGATTTCATGTCTTGCTGAAGCAATAAATTATACTTTACCTCATCAATATTTGTAAGGGATTCAATCATGACAATAATAGGATCTATGATGATGTCATTAAGTATAACGTCTTTGACACGCCCAGTGGATCTATTTAATGTCTAGGTCTTGATTTGTCTCCCCCCCCCCCCCCCCCCCCAGTCAGGTTGGACTACAGTAGAGTCCATCTCTTGCTACGTCTCTCGGACTGTCCGGTGCAAAAACTGTGCTACCGTCTACGACCAGCTGTGAAAACCAAACTCAGAGAACACAGGCATGGTGAGTAGTTGAACACAGACATGGTGAGTAGTTGAACACAGACATGGTGAGTAGTTGAACACAGACATGGTGAGTAGTTGAACACAGACATGGTGAGTAATTGAACACAGACATGGTGAGTAGTTGAACACAGACATGGTGAGTAGTTGAACACAGACATGGTGAGTGTAGTCTTTGTTAGGAAATGTATGAGAATAATTCCCCACAAAATATTTGCTTTTTTTGTTTGTTTGTTTTTAAATTCTGTTTCTTATATTTTAAAGCACTAATTATTGTTCAGCCAGATAGAAGCAATAAAAGTTATTCATAATTAAGTTTTCAGACTTACAAGATAAAAATTATTATTCTGTTTTATTCCTTCAAAGATATCTGTGTAACTGGTTTAATAAATTACTCTGACGTCATCTTTTGCGCCCAATAGTCACTCTTATTGTTACCGATACCGACTATCAATAAATTGTGCAAACATTTAAAATTAAAGACCGCCATTCATTACGCTTACTCTTTGACTTCAGAGATGTAGTAAACATTGTAAAACTTTTGTTAATTGTCCCAATTGTTGTGGGTGGTCGTCTATCGAAGAACAAGTGATTGTTCTGTAAACGTTGGTCTGTGAGATTGTTACCGAAAGCAGTTAGTCAGCGCGGTGCCACGGAGCCGACATAATTTGTCACAATCCCTATCATTTTATTACAGAAATCTATAAGTAAAACAATTTTGGAATATAAATTTGTCGCACAAATTCATTTAGCTATTTACCAAATATCCATGTAATCTATTTGGACTGATCTTAAAAGCTTTTATCATAGAAAGAAAAAATACCTTTTAACAACGTAATTATATTAGAAACGTAATCTAACATCTATATGTCAGCTATTAATAACGCCTTGTTTTATGTACAATTTTAATTATGATAAACCATTTAGTGAACGGGCTATGATGTTTGCCTGTCTAAGTAGTCACAGGCACTTTAAACACATCAACTGTAACTCTTTGCTAAGAAATCATCAGAGCAAATTAATCTCCGGAAAAAATCTCCAAATAAATTAATGACCGTTCCTTCATATAAACTCATGGCTGAATAGCCACGTTTTTTTTCCCATTCATCTCTATACTTCTTAAATTTTTAAAAATAAATTATTATTTTTATAACTCTTCAATACATTATTTAATTAATTAGTAGTCCATGTAATACATACTTACTATTTCTTTTCTGTAGAGCACTTTCGCTGTGTTGCGCTGCTTGGTGGCTCTCACCCTATTGGTTGTTACAGAGGTCAAAGGTAAATTTCCTATCATCTTTCAATAGAAAAAAAATAATTTAACCCCCTGTAATTCGTCAAGAGATATTGACCACTAGTATTTAAGTATCAGTTACCAGGGTTCTGCTATCTCTTGGGATTTTGTGGGTGGACACAACTCGTGAACTAGAGCAAAAGAGGACGATTATCTGACTTGTATACTCTGATTATCTGACTTGTATACTCTGATTATCTGACTTGTATACTCTGATTATCTGACTTGTGTACTCTGATTATCTGACTTGTGTACTCTGATTATCTGACTTGTATACTCTGATTATCTGACTTGTATACTCTGATTATCTGACTTGTATACTCTGATTATCTGACTTGTATACTCTGATTATCTTACCTGTATATTATGTAGTTTTTGTTTGGCTCATGTAGTATCATACAACATGTCATGGTAGTCAATGTGACCAAACAAATAGTTCTTTGTTAGGCTCATGTAGTATCATACAATATGTCATGGTAGTCAATGTGACCAAACAAATAGTTCTTTGTTAGGCTCCTATAGTATCATACATCATGTCATAAAATGTGTTCTTGATTCACGGTAGGTGAGTGCATAGTTGGAGATGAAATCTTCCAGGACGGAGATGAGTTTACTTTGCCTGAAACACACAATTGTATCAAATACAGGTGCAGCTATGACGTGTATTCCATGATGGATGAGGGTGAGTCTGTCACGTGGGGCCATTTCATTACACAGTTCGGCAACAAGGGAATGGATCAATAAATAAAACGATGGATAAATAATAATTAATAGGTGGATAAAACGATAATTAATGTGTCGAGGGGTTAGAACTTGACGGTTGAGTGATATCGGCGGGTAAATGGACGGCTCAGTGATATTGGCAGGTAAATGGACGGTTGGGTGATATTGGCAGGTAAATGGACGGTTGGGTAATATTGGTAGGTAAATGGACGGTTGGGTGATTTTGTTAGGCAAATGGACGGTTGGGTGATATTGGTAGGTAAATGGACGGTTGGGTGATATTGGTAGGTAAATGGACGGTTGGGTGATATTGGTAGGTAAATGGACGGTTCAGTGATATTGGCAGGTAAATTGACGGTTGGGTGATATTGGTAGGTAAAGGGACGGTTGGGTGAGATTGGTAGGTAAATGGACGGTTCAGTGATATTGGTAGGTAACTGGACGGTTGGGTGATACTGGCAGGTAAATGGACGGTTCAGTGATATTGGCAGGTAAATGGACCGTTGGGTGATACTGGCAGGTAAATTGACGGTTCAGTGATATTGGCAGGTAAATGGACGGTTGGGTGATACTGGCAGGTAAATGGACGGTTCAGTGATATTGGCAGGTAAATGGACGGTTGGGTGATATTGGTAGGTAAATGGACGGGTGTGTGATACTGGTAGGTAAATGGACGGTTGGGTGATATTGGTAGGTAAATGGACGGTTGGGTAATATTGGTAGGTAAATGGACGGTTCAGTGATATTGGTAGGTAAATGGACGGTTGGGTGATATTGGTAGGTAAATGGACGGTTCAGTGATATTGGTAGGTAAATGGACGGTTCAGTGATATTGGCAGGCAAATGGACGGTTGGGTGATATTTGTAGGTAAATGGACGGTTCAGTGATATTGGTAGGTAAATGGACGGTTCAGTGATATTGGTAGGTAAATGGACGGTTGGGTGAGATTGGTAGGTAAATGGACGGTTCAGTGATATTGGTAGGTAAATGGACGGTTCAGTGATATTGGTAGGTAAATGGACGGTTGGGTGATATTGGTAGGTAAATGGACGGTTGAGTGATATTGGTAGGTAAATGGACGGGTGTGTGATATTGGTGTGTTATTTAGTTTCAAGGGCTTAGAAATCTCTGTGAATAGAATCAGAAAATGATGATCAAGTCAAACCAAATAACAACGATGCAAGTCGTCAAATGGTTTGATGGTCGATCTCTGACAATGATTGAACAACTTACCATCAAATAAATGTTCAGAAAATCTGAGTATTATTGCGCCATGAAATGCTTAATTTTCACACACAACTTTGTTCCGTTTCTTTATTTCTGTTCATCTCTAGGGTGTGAGTTTAAAAGGAAATGTTATCGTGTTGGCTCCAGGTTTGTGTATGATTGCGTGACTTATCAGTGCGTCAAGACTGTCAATGACGCAACAACGACATACGCCATCAAGCATGTGTCAACACGTAAGTCTTATAGACACAGCATAGCGTTGGAGGCATTGTTTATCTGCCCTTTGACTGTCGCTGTGATTATCATTCCTTTTAATGTTTAGTCATTCATATTAATTTCTCTAAAGGGGCCGTCCATAAAGTACGTCACGCTTCAGAGGAGTAGGGGGTGTAAGAAAGTGAGACAGTTTTTGAAAGGGGGGAGGGGGAGTTAAAAATTGGCAAAAATGGCGTAACGTACTTTATGGACGGCCAAAAACTCAATAAAAGAAAAATATATATTTTCCATCTTTCAAATTTCAGGTTGTTCGGATTACAATGGGATGTGTAAAGATGAAGGGGACACATTCGCCTACGTCATCAATAATCGTATCCACCAGAAGTGCACGTGTATGGTCACAGACGATATGTCTGTGGCCTACCGTTGCTCGGATTAGGACTGGCGTTGTCTCAGCCATGATAGGAGAACGTCTGTTTTAAAACTATACATGAGCTATTACTTATCTATAGCAGAAACATAAGAAATACATGTGTTATTTTTTTATGTGGAGCGCAGCCAGTCAAGCTGCTTGCTGGCGTACTCCTGAATATAAATTTTAAAACGTATACATATATAACGGCTAATACTAAGCTAATACTAATTTGTTCGATTAATCGAGAGAAAATTTAAAGAATTTTTCAATTAATTTCTATTAATTATAATTTTATAACATATATATATATAGATTCCGTAAGTTGCAATTCATTTTTCGCAAAATCCTTTAAAGTCGCGGTAATTCGATGGCTCCAAAATTTCGAGACGTAATATAGCAAATTCATTCTGCTATGTAAAAATAAGGAATAAATACCTATTTCTTCAAGTATGCATGTCTAAATAAATAAAAATATTAGGAGGAAAAAGAATGATAGTAACAAAAAAATTATGAATACATTATATAAATAAAGAAATACTTTCTTAACTTGTAATGGAATTTTTATAGATCAAATTACCTTAAATCAATTTAAAAAATAATAATTAACCGATTAATTATTCGTTAGTTTCCCCATCCCCAATATATCTGTAAAATAAAGCAAAAAATGTATTTTCATTTCTGAAACTACAGGCATTTCTCGGTTTAATAGAAATTAACTATTAATAACTAGTAAATTTTGTAAAAATTAAATTTATGGAAATAAAATTTTTCGCTACCAGGCCTATAAATATTCATAAGTGGCTAAATTTCTACATTCAATTTCTTTTTATATTATCTCAACTCAGATAGACATAAAGATAAAAACAGGTTTCTTATTCAGTATGCAAGATCAAGAGATCAAAAACAGACAAGTTCTCGTTCTTCCCGTCCGGAATTCGGGCTTTGAATGGGTTGCCTAAACGATCCATGAAAACGAACACTTAATCAACATTAAAAACTTTAATAAGACTGCAGGATTAGACACAAAACATGGATGCACTAGTCCTCAGTATAGAAGGAGCGTCTGTAACAGAGAAGATAAGATAATAGATTAAAAAACAAATTCAGATAACATCTTCGAATTAATCAATTTTAATGCCGACAAAGGAAGACACAACGCCTGACGTCACGAAAATTCTTGTGTTTAATATTAGTAGCAAGTCATTATTTAATATGTATTACTTAAACACTACATTCCTAGTTTGTTCAATACAATCAGTAACATTCAAAACTTCACAAATACTTGTTTTCATTTCACAATATTTGGAAGACTTGCGGTGCTCATCATTACGATTGTGTAGTTTTTATTTTAAATCATTTACATCTTTTAAAAAAAGGGATAGTGATAGAGAGACAATAAGAGAGCGAGAGTGAAAGTAGTGGCGTGGTAGAGTGAAAGTAATGGTGTTGTAAGGTGAAAGAAATGGTGTTGTAAGGTGAAAGAAATGGTGTTGTAAGGTGAAAG
>MUZC01001432.1:342240-362593 GCA_002072015.1 Radix auricularia
TTTTAAATCATTTACATCTTTTAAAAAAAGGGATAGTGATAGAGAGACAATAAGAGAGCGAGAGTGAAAGTAGTGGCGTGGTAGAGTGAAAGTAATGGTGTTGTAAGGTGAAAGTAATGGTGTTGTAAGGTGAAAGTAATGGTGTGGTAAGGTGAAAGTAATGGTGTTGTAAGGTGAAAGTAATGGTGTTGTAAGGTGAAAGTAATGGTGTTGTAAGGTGAAAGTAATGGTGTTGCAAGGTGAAAGTAATGGTGTTGCAAGGTGAAAGTAATGGTGTTGTAAGGTGAAAGTAATGGTGTGGTAGAGTGAAAGTAATGGTGTTGTAAGGTGAAAGTAATGGTGTTGCAAGGTGAAAGTAATGGTGTTGTAAAGTGAAAGTAATGGTGTTGTAAGGTGAAAGTAATGGTGTTGTAAGGTGAAAGTAATGGTGTTGTAAGTTGAAAGTAATGGTGTGGTAGAGTGAAAGTAAGGGTGTTGTATAATGAAAGTAAAAGTGTGGTAGGGTGAAATTATCTTACTGTCATTGGTCTCATTGGCAGCGCCATTATAAAACACGCCAAGTGCAGTTCACATTGGATAAGAAAAGATAAAAGAAAGTGCTGAAATAAAAAGAACTACATACTATCCTTGTGGAAAGTAATCAACTCTAAACGTTAGATGAAAACAAGAGCGTCTGTTACTAATCAAGGGGTAGGGTAAACTAATCATTTCCATTGTTCAAAACCGAAGGAAGACAACCACAATTGTGAAGAAAACTGACCTACTGAAATATTTACTTACCCTGTATCAGTCGTGAGGTTTCATGTTGTTTTTGTTTTGTCCACAAGACGTAGGTTGAATCAGAGGCGTGACTAGGGTTGGTGTCACCCGGGGCGGTAGCTCATGGTGTCATCCCCTCACAACTTAAGCCATATAACCCACCCGAGTGTTCCAGTGCTAAATAACGGGAAAAAATAGAATTTTACATTTTGGTGTCACCGTCCTGATGGTGTCACCACACAGATTGTGTCCCCCCGGGGCGGCCCGCCCCCACCGCACCCCTTAGTGACGCCACTGGGTTGAATAGAGAGTCAACAATTGATGTCAGTAATATTGTGACAATATCTATATCATAATCGTATAGACTGAATCTTTGCCTTAATATCTATAACGCTATTTGAGCTGCTAATTCGAAAGTTTATTTATTTTTTTTCAACTCAGTTCTTATAATTAAGAGTTGAGCATTAGACGAATGTTGAAACAACTCGTATTCTTTCTCTTCCTTAATTCTTTATTTAAAAATTATTTTTAGCGCATTTTCGAGAAGTCGAATGCGCTATTGCACCCGTTTTGTCCGTCCGTCCGTCCGTCCGTCCGTCACCCTAGATCTCAGCATCCATAAGTCCTAAACCCATGATGTATATATGTTTTTTGTATGTCCTGACCTGCCATTTGTGCATCAACACTCAGTTACTCGATCCGTTAAAAAACCCCGTAAAAACTACCAAAAAACATTGCGAATCGAGAGATAACACTGGCGTAGGCAACGGCCGCCATTGCCGGAAGTCTTAGTATTATCAAAAGTATTAGTTTTTTTGTGTTGACGTCATTAGAATATGTGTAAAAGTTTAGAGAGTTTTACGTCATCATTTGTGGTATATTCATTACACAAGAAAATTCATAAAAATATGTCTAAAATCTAAACACAATTACTGATAACTACATAATGCTGATATCTAACATAAGTACTGATACATAATACGAAAATGCGCTAACACGTCCTGAGTTCCAAAAGGGACCAGGCTTAACATGATTTTTGACTTAATTACTGTCGATTGTAAAAAAAAAAAAAATCAATACGTTTATGTTAAAAAATCTTTGAAAGCTACTATAACATTTATAATAATTCGCTTAACATTTTTTAATAACTTTGTTGTGATGTCAAAGTATAATTCTTTTTTTTTTCTTAACATGGCGATGATGCTTGTAAACTTTGTAATTTGAGCATGGTGTGATAGTGATATCACAGTTAAATGTGTAAAATGTTGTATTAAGATAGATATTTCAAGACTTCACTTAAGACGCATCTTTTCAAAATTTATTTTCAAAATTAACGAAACAACTTTTCTTTTCTTATGATTAACGTAGCTTATGTGTAACGTATTGTCATTTATGTAGTTAATTAAATGGAAAAGACGTAAACAAGGTAAGGGTTAGCCTGACCGGACGTAATAAAACAGTGAACGTTTCGGCAAAGTGCCTTTTTCAACGAACATACAATACACAAATAAAACGAAAATAAAAATAAATAATAAAATGAAGAAACTTAGCTGCGGTGGAATCCAAAGTATCCAAAAAAGTGAAAAGGTGACTTTTTTGCTGGATAAATTATCAATTTATTATTATTATTATATTATTATTATTACAACAGTTCGTGCTATCACAATTCACTGTATTAAGTGTTATAATATTACAACAATAGGTGCTATCACAACTCACTGTAGAAAGTGTTGTATTACAACATTGTGTGGTATCCCAACACACTTTATAAAGTGTTATATTACAACATTGTGTGCTATCACAACTCATTGTATTTCAAAAGAATTTACGGAGTGTTGAAAACGTCTGTGACCATAAGACAAAATTTACTTATCCGATCTGCTGCTGTTTACATTCAACTGGAATTGGTCAAGGATTCGTCACGTGTGTGTCCATAACCAAGAGCCAAAACATGTAGTTCTATGTGTGACAAAAGAAAATGAAGTGCAATTCAAAATGCCACTCTAGACTTACTTCGTCCAACAAATATACCAATGCCATTTTTCCGGTCCGGGTTTCTTTGTACTGCATGTCTTTTATTTTTATTTTACATTTCTTCTATCATTTTTTTTCATTTATCTTCCCAATAACTACCTATTTATTGCTTTTTTTTAAAATAAACAAACACAGTTTGGATGGTATACTATTATTATTTTATATTGTTTCGTTGCTTTTTAAAAAAAAAATTGCATTATTTTACAGTTATTGGGTAAATTTTTAAGTAATTTAATAAATCTAACCAAGATGAATTATATTTTTTTTTCTTCCAATTTCATGAAAGTTACAAACTAATGATTAATTTATTTCCATTTAACGAACAATTTTTCACCCACAATCAAGAGAACAAAAATTGCGTAGTCAACCTATTTAATTCTATAAAAATGTGTATTACTTTATTGAACATCTTCAAATCAGGATTGTGTAGTAGTCAGGTTTCCGTGACCTTTGAACCCTTGGTGGTTCACGCCATACACCGCTAGTAGCCGAACTTGAAGTTGGTGGAGCCCTGGGTCAGGTCATGCACCAGGAACGTGTCGCCGCTGGTGCAGGGCGTGGATGACGTCAGACCGGTCACCACTGTGTCTCCTGTTGTTGTGTTGCAGTAGACTGGGGCGCCGAGATCCCCTGACTGAGGGTTGACATTTAACAAAGAATTTAATAAAATTTATTTTGAAATTCATGTCGCACTTGAACCTCAATGAATTTGAACAACATAACCCTACCCTTTTATAAGTGACAATTTTTCCAGAATATTTACTCTCAGATTATCACAAGTATACTATTCTCAGTATACTATTCCTTAGGAACCAACACACATTGCTCCATTCTGCATCTATTCCAAAACAAACAAAAACAAATTGTGCCTTATGTGTGATCTATACTCAACTAACTTACCAATCGTGTTAAAACTATCTTCACTATATGACCCCACACTCGGTGCATCATTCTTTTTGGGCACCCTAACTTAATGACCGCAAATCCTCCGCCAAAATTACAGCCAAAGCCCCCCCCCCACTTACATGCACCACCGGACGGTTTCCTTACTCACTTACACACTTTATTTGTGACCAACCCAACTTGGCCAAGAAGTTATCGAACCTAACTCTAAGTGGGCGGTTTGTTGGTGTTGAGACATCGCTAGCGGGCACAAAACTCTTGTGACTCGGTGAGAACTTTATCATCTTGCTATGAAACTAAATCCACGCCACCGCTATCGAGACGAGATATCAATGGCTGATCTACACGCTTTGGGCTAATGCCGTTAGGTGGTGTCATCTATAGACTATGACAGAGTGAAGTAAACAGTAACAGTTATAGGTGTATATATCAAATACACGTCGGTACGGCATTACGGGAACATGCTAGTGGTCGCCACTGAAATAAACGTCTAATATTTTGTGAAAAAAAAATAATTTTTAAACCTTAACAAAGAATTTAATTATATTAATTAGCTTAAATATAAGTGTATTTGAATTCATTGACGATAGTCTGATGACTAGAGAAAAATGGGATTATTTTGGTCGCCATATACTGTGGTCAATCTATTTTTAAAAGACAGCAAAGATAAAGTTAAAGAAAAATAAAATAATGATAAGTCATGATGTCTTTTTGTTATTTATAACGAAAGAACATGTCTTCTATCCAAGGATGTGGCAGACAATCCATGGATTCAAAGGACATCCTAGATGTCTACGCCCGCGCCATTTATTTTTATTTCCAAGCTGTTTAAGACTTAAAACTTATTTTGTAATTGCAGGGTCGGTTCTCAAGGTTTCGGCTTATTGACTTATTACTTATTGACCACACTGGCCACACACTGGCCACACACTGGCCACACAGTCACCATGGCCATGATGAGTACAATACATTCATAAATAGTAATTGTGTGTAGACAGAAGAGCATACACTTCGATTTTGAAAATGAAAACAACTAAGTCTATTCGACCCGTCTCCTAACGGCTTATAATCAGACCAGGTATCTACACGCAAACACTTGGATATTACCCGCAGGGTGTCTACATTATAATCTCATTAATTTTTACCTAAGTATGGCCCCTAACTGTAGTATTAATATTTAGAATGGATATAGACACTGTATTTGTATCCCGCGATAGCTCAGTTGGTAGAGCGGAGGACTGTAGAGTGTCAGAGCGATCCTTAGGTCACTGGTTCGAATCCGGTTCGCGGGAACTTTTTTTTTCTTTTTTTTTTTTCTAATTTTACAAATCCAACATTTTTTAAACAAAATTTAATAACTTTTATTAATATTTCTCTTCTATCAGACTATATTCAATATTTCTAATACTAGTACTTCTATATTCAATATTTCTAATACTAGTACTTCTATATTCAATATTTCTAATACTAGTACTTCTATATTCAATATTTCTAAAGCTAGATTTTCCATCATGACTATATTTAATATTTCTAAAGCTAGTACTTCTATCACGGCTATACTATTAACATTACTTTTAAAGCTAGTACTTTTTTTCATGGCTACATACTATATACATTATTTTTCTAAAGCTTGTACTTCTATCATGGCTTTATACATTATTTCTAAAGCTAGTACTTCTATCATGGCTATATTTATATACATTGTCGTCATTGTTTCTAAAGCAAGTACTTCTAACATAATCATGGCTGTATACATTATTTCTCAAACTAGTACACGCTTTTTTCACATATTATATTATAATTATATTTTATTTAATTGTCTATAAACTTAAACGTTTTCACAATATTCCACAAAATTTGCAAACAAATTGTTACACATCCATATAATTATAATCAATGCCTAAAACTGATATAGTCTTGACCATCTAATCAATTTAATATGTCGTGTCTCTGTTACAGATACTCATACTATAAAGAATATTATTGCGTCCTACATTCTGCCTAGAACTTATTGGCAATTGACGCAGTGTTCCCAAGTTACTGATATCTGATACCAAAATCGGTATTTAAATGAACAATTCCGTAAAGATGTAACCCGCGATAGCTCAGTTGGTAGAGCGGAGGACTGTAGTGTGTTGAAGCTATCCTTAGGTCACTGGTTCGAATCCGGTTCGCGGGAACTTTTTACGATTCCCTTAACATCACTTTTAAGTTTCTCTAGGTACTCTTTCTAATGCCGTTTTTTTTTTGTTGTTTTTTTTCAAATTCTATGGGAAAATATTAAGGTTTTACTTATCAAGTGTTTTCTCCACATAATACCAGATTCGACTGCTCTACCAGATGCATTAAAGTATTATAACACATCTGCACTTACCTTATTTATTCATTTTATTATCTTAGTGAATGTTTTAGAATATTATTTTACAAATTTAGTTTTCAACAACGAATTTAAATGTATACGCCCTCGATACTGTTTACCAGGGAATCATCCAAAATACTCGTTAACTCTTGGGGTCGGCTAACGAGCGTGTTACACCCTTTTTATACCATTCTACTCTCATGAGAGGGGGGTTGGCTTATGAACGAACGGGCTTTAGAATGACTATATACGGTTTTTTAATGGGCACCATTGTTACGAGAATGGTCAGCCATCTATGATTATGGGAACACGAGTAAGGCAGCGGAACTGGCTGCAGCCCAAAACAGACAACTCCTTGCAGGTAATGCCAAAGTCCTTTTTGTTAGGTGCAAGTCCTATATGTTTACAGCCACTGTACCGTTGATGCAAAGCATTAGATGCAATGCCGACGATGAAAACCACAGTACCCGCTGATGGTCCGGTATAAGCGACCGTTTCGACCCCCTCACTAGCTCCGCCAGTGAGCAGTGTCGGTTTAGGGCCAGGGGCGCCAGTATTGATAAGCAAAAGTGACCGTGAAGAAATTAGCTGACGCCAGGTCTTGAGGAAACCTGTCGGTGGGAGTAACACCCCTTTGATGATCCCGCGCTTTGTACAACTGACAGCTCTCTGTCATTACCATTTGTACAACTGACAGCTCTCTAATATTCCCATTTGTACAACTGACAGCTCTCTAATATTAACATTTGTACAACTGACAGCTCTCTACGATTAACATTTGTACAACTGACAGCTCTCTGTGATTCCCATTTGTACAACTGACAGCTCTCTGTGATTCCCATTTGTACAACTGACAGCTCTCTAATATTAACATGTGTACAACTGACAGCTCTCTACGATTAACATTTGTACAACTGACAGCTCTCTGTGATTAACATTTGTACAACTGACAGCTCTCTGTGATTCCCATTTGTACAACTGACAGCTCTCTGTCATTACCATTTGTAAAACTGACAGCTCTCTAATATTCCCATTTGTACAACTGACAGCTCTCTAATATTCCCATTTGTACAACTGACAGCTCTCTAATATTCCCATTTGTACAACTGACAGCTCTCTGTCATTACCATTTGTACCGATCAATTCTTTGGTCTACATACCCTTCTTGTTACCACCTAAAACAACTTTTATTATTTCATTAAAAGTGTTCAATATTTTTTTTTCAACCTCATTGGATTAAGTATATTTGACCTAAGATATAACTATCTTTGACTTAAGATATAACTATCTTTGTCCTAAGATATAACTATCTTTGTCCTAAGATATTACTATCTTTGTCCTAAGATATTACTATCTTTGACCTAAGATATAACTATCTTTAACCTAAGATATAACTATCTTTGACCTAAGATATAACTATCTTTGACCTCACATAAAATATGTATCCTAGCCACAAAACTCATTAGCAAACATCATCTTTGGAAAGGCAGACATACTTCCATTGCGTAGACCCGGAAGTTTATTACAAGTTTACTAAAAATGATAATGTTTTCTTTTTTACCCCACAGACAGATCCTGTCGCTGTCAGACAGTTGAAAGACGCAGTGTTGTCCAGTATAACTCCTTTCTGTGATGACGTCAGCGAGTTCATGATGACGTCACAGCACGGGCTGCTGCTACTCCTGGCCAAGGTCGTAGCGTAAACCAGACCGTCGTAAATCTCTAGAGGGAAAACATGAAAGCATAATCTGTTTATAAATATCGGTTTCTTCATTTACTTTATTTGTAGCTTTATTTGATGAAATACAGCTTTATTCATTGAATCTATATTTATTTAATAAAGAAATAAAGATAATTTTTAATGTTAATATATATTAAATGTAATAATATATAAGAAATAGCATTATATTAAAAATTTGTAATAATGTAGAAAAAACAAGAATTTGACTAATGTTACAGCTTTTTTAAAGAGGCCATTGCTTTCGTTCCTGTTTGTCTGTCCGCAAAATTTCACCCATTCTGATGGTCCTACTACCACTGATAGAACTTCTACTTATTGACCGCACTGACCACACACTCACCATGATAAGTACAATAAATTCATAAATAGTAATAATAATAATAGTGTAGACAGAAGAGCATACACTTCGATTTTGAAAATGAAAACAACTAAGTCTATTCGACCCACCTCCCAACGGCTTATAATCAGACCAGGTATCTACACGCAAAGTGACAACACTTAGATATAACCCGCGGGGTGTCTACATTATAATCTCATTAATTTTTACTCTAGTGTGGCCCCTAACTGTGGCATTAATATTTATAAAGTATATAGATACTGTATTTGTAACCCGCGATAGCTCAGTTGGTAGAGCGGAGGACTGTAGAGTGTCAGAGCGATCCTTAGGTCACTGGTTCGAATCCGGTTCGCGGGAACTTTTTTTTTAATACTTTTACCAATGACAGCTTATTGGACTAACCATTTTGAGAACATAGTGATTTGACTGTATTTATGCCTCAAAACTTTGTTCCGCTAAAATGTCATCTAAAAATAAGAACATTACGAAATGAGCTATGACGTTTTCCGGTTTAAGAAATGAAGAATCCTATAAAAACGTGGATTACATACCAAGCTGGTCTTTTGCCAAGTGAAAACAGCGTGCACAAGGCTGTTAGAGGATTCGGATTGTGTAGCTGTGAGGGCATTGTGTAGTTTTGAGGGGGATTGTGTAGCTGTGAGCGGATTGTGTAGCTGTGAGGGGATTGTGTAGCTGTGAGGGAATTGTATAGCTGTGAGGGGATTGTGTAGCTGTGAGGGGATTGTGTAGCTGTGAGGGGATTGTGTAGCTGTGAGGGGATTGTGTAGCTGTGAGGGGATTGTGTAGTTTTGAGGGGGATTCTGTAGCTGTGAGGGGATTGTGTAGCTGTGAGGGGATTGTGTAGTTTTAGGGGGATTGTGTAGCTGTGAGGGGATTGTGTAGCTGTGAGGGGATTGTGTAGCTGTGAGGTGATTGTGTAGCTGTGAGGGGATTGTGTAGTTTAGTTGGGATTGTGTAGTTGTGAGGGGATTGTGTAGCTGTGAGGGGATTGTATAGTTTTGGGGGGATTGTGTAGCTGTGAGGGGATTGTGTAGCTGTGAGGGGATTGTGTAGCTGTGAGGGGATTGTGTAGCTGTGAGGGGATTGTGTAGCTGTGAGGGCATTGTGTAGTTTTGAGGGGGAATGTGTAGCTGTGAGCGGATTGTGTAGTTTTAGGGGGATTGTGTAGCTGTGAGGGGATTGTGTAGCTGTGAGGGGATTGTGTAGCTGTGAGGGGATTGTGTAGCTGTGAGGGCATTGTGTAGTTTTGAGGGGGAATGTGTAGCTGTGAGGGGATTGTGTAGCTGTGAGGGGATTGTGTAGCCGTGAGGGGATTGTGTAGCTGTGAGGGGATTGTGTAGCTGTGAGCGGATTGTGTAGTTATAGGGGGATTGTGTAGCTGTGAGGGGATTGTGTAGCTGTGAGGGGATTGTGTAGCTGTGAGGGGATTGTGTAGCTGTGAGGGGATTGTGTAGTTTTGGGGATTGTGTAGCTGTGAGGGGATTGTGTAGCTGTGAGGGGATTGTGTAGCTGTGAGGGGATTGTGTAGCTGTGATGGGATTGTGTATCTGTGAGGGGATTGTGTAGCTGTGAGGGGATTGTGTAGCTGTGAGGGGGTTTTGTAGCTGTGAGGGGATTGTGTAGCTGTGAGGTGATTGTGTAGCTGTGAGGGGGTTTTGTAGCTGTGAGGGGATTGTGTAGCTGTGAGGGGATTGTGTAGCTGTGAGGGGGTTTTGTAGCTGTTAGGGGATCGTGTAGCACAATGCCCAGCCGCCCATCTAGTGTCAAGTACCATTCACAGCTGTCTTGACTCAGGGACACCCTCATCTCAGGTAACTAATACATGCTGTCAGATATTTATTTGAGGCCCAGGACTCTCATTAAGCCAGTAAAAGCTTGACCACCGTGTCCATTCTAAGATATTAAACTTGTTTCATGTCAACACGCCATCAACTGTACACCGAAAGTGTCAAACAAAAATCTATCACAGTCTTTGAAGCAATTTAAAAAAAAACAGTATTGATCATCGGAATTTGCCGCCGAGGCCATTTCTGTTTGCGTAAACAGAGTTGAGTACATCAGATTGACACGGAGAATGTGAGGTTGTAACGGAAAACAGCGTAATGTAAGAAATTAAATCCATCAATCTAATATTGCAAATTGTCTGTGACCAGAGGCGTCGTTGCTAAGGGTGCAGCAAAGGGATGCGGACCGCACCGGGTGAGACCAACCCTAGTGACGCGTCTGTCTTTGAACAATATTATAACTAAACTATAAATTGTTTTTCTTATCATAGTTGACAGGTACAAAAAAGAAGCCATTTACTTGAAGACAGGGAGTCTGCCCCAAAGCCCACGACTTCACACGTGCTAGTGTCCAGCGTGTCCGAGCCGCTGTTGTAGACAGTGGCGTCGATGTCGCAAGAGCTGGTCAGTGGGTCTGTAATTGTGTAGGAGTTGAGGCCACCAGTCGGGGTGCCTGGGAAATGAGAAGGAAAACTAGCAGGTGACAACAGGATGGACTTGAGACCAACCAACAACTGAAAGGACATGTCGTATCAAGTGAAACCAACAGAGACATTTCATGGCTTTCAAAGCATGTCTCCGAGTTTAAGATGTGTTGTTGTTTTTTCGCAAATTCTTAATGGATTGTCATTTCATGAAGAAAATCTATTAGTAAAAATTCCGGGGTAGTTTACTTAATCAAATTACATTAAGATATTAATAAAATATATGGGAGTTATCGTAGGGTTAAACAGACCATCGGTGATAATGAAATGTTATTTTCGTCAACTTAGTGAACTTGAATTTTTAAAAAAACAACTAATTTAAAACTTGATGGTCCTATACAATTTTCAAACGTTTTTCGTGTCTAAGTTTACTAATATTTTAACAAAACTCTATTTAAAAAGAAGAAAAAAAACAACTTTTATTTTAAAAATGTTTAACGGTCTGATAAATGACAAACTATAAAAACACAAGCTACGAATTCGGGTCTGGCAAAGACAAAAAATCATGGATATTAATGTATGTTCTTGTTAAATAAATATCTTAAATGTTAAATATTAATATTTAAACTTTAAAAAAATGCACTAATATGCACCACTATAACACAAACAAAAGATTCACTCAGTCATTTCTAAATAGCGGCCAATAAATCTTGGCCTGAATTGACCACCTACCGGATGTTCCAGTTGGAATTGTTGCCCGTGTTCTGTTTCCATAGACAAGGGTCAGATCGCTGGGGACACCAAGAGGACACATTAGAGTAGGAAATCAGCATGATACGTGGCTAGTGTCACATGTAATGACAGTGACATATAGAGTGTGACATGTGACAGGTGAGACATGTAGAGTGGAGCATATAAAATGTGACAGGTGTGACATGAAGATTGGGGCTTATAGAATGTGACAGGTGTGACATGAAGATTGGGACATATAGAATGGGACAGTTGACTGGTGTGACATAAATAGTTTGACGTTTACTTGTTACATGTGCATTTTATGAGTGTAACGAACTGTGGGTGAGGCAAAAATTATAAGCTTGTGATGGACATTAATAATCAACATTTTTTGAGTGATTCGTGTTTGACTCGAATGTGACATAGTTTGTTTTTTTAAGTTGGCTTATGCCAAGTGTATAAATCTCATTTCCTAAAAACATAAAAATATTCTCCATGTTATTAAATTCATGTATGATAAATTAATTGGACTAAGGGTTCAAGACCCCATGCCTGCATATGTGATCACAACCTCGATAAGCAACGTAAGGAAATAACAACATACATTTAAAAAGAAAGTTCTTCTTTAATTCGGGTGGTCACCGAAAGGACTAGGTCGAGTGGCACCGACACTCGACTAACGTTTCGATGGTCAAGGGGTCCAAACTCCGTGAAGGCAGGGATAAGGGTGTCCTGAGTTCACCCAGCTCTAAATGGGTACCTAACAATAATTTGGGGAAATAAAGATGGCTGGGAACAACGTGGAACTCTCATAGCCGTGACCCGTGAACTCTGCGGCACTTGCCAACAGACTGGATTGGTCTGTGGAAGCAGTTATCTTCAGCATAGAAGGAGCGTCTGTATAGTTAGGACCGGGCATCTTTTCATAACTATAAGGCAAACATTCTACGAAGAAGAGCCTCTGGCCAGCGCCATGGGCAGTACGATGAGCTCTTACATAGAAGAGGAGCAAATCTCAACACAATAACTATAAAAGGTGGGTTACAATGAACTACACATGAATTTTAGGTACAATAGTGTAAAACTGTCATTTAAATTTAATGAAACTTACGTGAATTTTACGTGAGATTTAAATGAAGTCAAGATGAACTTAAATGAAATTTACGTGAACTATACACATAATTTACGTCTATTACACGTTACCATATCGCGCATAGTAGGTTAACATGATGGTCGGATGGCATGCAAGTATCCAGGATTCGAATGTCCGTAAAGACAACAATTTGTTCCCGGGGACAAGGGTGTCGTTGAGTCCACCCAACTCCGAATGTGTACCTGATACTAGGGAATCAAAGGGGGCTGGAAATAGCGTGTTAACTCATGGCGTGCCCCGTGAACGCTGCGTCCGTTAACAAAACGTAGGACGCAATAATCTTCTGTAGAGATAAGACAGGTTTACATCTGTGCAAGGGAACAAGACTTGATGTTGTTTTTATTTTTTGTTGCTTTTTTTTTTTTAAATGTATTGTGAACGAAGACTTCTCTCAATTTTTCAGAGCTTACACTCAACAACAATACAAGCACACAACTTATAGACCGTTGTATATACGGCCTCAACACAGACAGCTACGATTCTGTTACACCCTCGACCTACACAGTGTCAACACAGACAGCTACGATTCTGTTACACCCTCGACCTACACAGTGTCAACACAGACAGCTACGATTCTGTTACACCCTCGACCAACACAGTCTCAACACAGACAGCTACGATTCTGTTACACCCTCGACCAACACAGTCTCAACACAGACAGCTGCGATTCTGTTACACCCTCGACCAACACAGTGTCAACACAGACAGCAACGATTCTATTACACCCTCGACCAACACAGTCTCAACACAGACAGCTACGATTCTGTTACACCCTCGACCAGCCTCGTACTTTGATTTAAGAAACTCGTCCATCCCCACGCCACATATCTGAGGCACCACAAGGGTTCCGTTGATCAGAATTCCGTTGCAGACCACGGCGTCATTTGGGGCCAGTACCACCACCAGGCCTGGGTAGCCGCACTGGTCGACCTCTGTACCATCTGTGGAAATAACGGTTACCATTATCATGGTGTCTCTTTGAAGAAAAAAAAGTATAATCAATGAAGTTCTTAGAAGAACTATTTGAGCATAGAGATTGCAATATCATAGGGATTGTATGTACCACCGACTCACATAAAAGAACCTCTTGACCATTCAACAAACTGCATATGAAGGAAATGTTATTTTTATTGTCATCGTCATTTTGGCTTCAGTAGAGATGAAATGTAAATTTCAAAAGGAATCGTAGAGTTTTAAAATGTCGTATTGAGATTACAACAAGGGGGGCCAGGGAACGTAACTTGCCGAGATCCCCCATGGTTATTCACATAATTTAAGTGTACATTAATTCATAATAAAGAATTTTAAAATATGTCAAAATTTTGAGGTGGGCAATTCGTAAAAGTCTTTGTAAGTTTCAACATTAAAGTTTCCATTCTTTCAAAATCGTCTGAATTCATGTGAATTTTTAAAAATATTTTTTTCCTCATTTTATAGTTTATATAAGAAAAATATATTGTAACTGATCAGTTTACATTAAGATTTTATATCAATGTGTTTCTGTGGTCATTAGGCGAAGCATTTTATCTTTTTTTATTAGTCTATAAATTGAAGTTTGTCGTATTTATTTAAAATGTTTAAACTAAAATCTGAGCTAATGAATCTTTTTAATACTTGAATTATCCCCCCCCCCCCAACCTTTGGTGTGTAGTTTCTATGTTATTAAATATTGCTGACACATTTTATAACTTTGAACTCATCGCTTCCATAGCAACGTGCTTTCGCATGTTTGAGCGTGAAGGAAATGTAGAAGATAAAACAAGTTATGTTTTGAAATTATTACTTTCCATTATAACAGAAAGTGTTTCTAATTTTGACATTGTCGTAACATTGATATATTATGTTTCTAATAATTACCTAACATACCAATGACAAGTTTTATAATAGTTACCTTTAATACCAATGACAAGTTTTATAATAATTACCTTTAATACCAATGACAAGTTTTATAATAATTACATAACATACCAATGACAAGTTTTATAATAGTTACCTTTAATACCAATGACAAGTTTTATAATAGTTAACTTTAATACCAATGACAAGTTTTATAATAGTTACCTTTAATACCAATGACAAGTGTTATAATAGTTAACTTTAATACCAATGACAAGTTTTATAATAGTTACCTTTAATACCAATGACAAGTTTTATAATAATTACCTTTAATACCAATGACAAGTTTTATAATAGTTACCTTTAATACCAATGACAAGTTTTTATAATAATTACCTTTAATACTAATGACAAGTTTTATAATAGTTACCTTTAATACTAATGACAAGTGTTATAATAGTTACCTTTAATACCAATGACAAGTGTTATAATAGTTACCTTTAATACCAATGACAAGTTTTATAATAGTTACCTTTAATACCAATGACAAGCGCTGTTAAACCAAACAAGACCAGGCACTTTGGAATGAGACACGACATTTTCAGGGCAGCTCGAAAAAGGAAAGTTTGCTGCCTAACAACAATTCTGGCTATTATTTTTTTCTCATGACTAAAGTACCACGTGACATAATTTACAAATCAATTCCAAATTCTCCTGACGTCATTTGTTTTGTGTCCTTATAAGGAAGGTTTACATAAGCACTACCATTTTGACGTATAGAACTAAAGAGAGATAATGATTTGTTGCCACGGAGACATGCTTATTTCGCGAGAGTTATCCCAGCATGGACATGTTGCTTATACAAATGTAGCGTCTTGTAAGGCTACAAAGCTGACAAAGGGACAAACGTGCTCAAGTGTCCCAGAGTTACCGCCCCTTTTGTTGACGGATCATGGTCATTTCTAAAGCCGACTTACAGGCTGGGCTTCAGCGCAAGCTCGGACTCACGTATTGATTGGTCAATTCAACACTTGAAGGACAGTCGGGGCCAGTAAACACCTACAATGTTTGTATTTTACAGTAAAAAACACAAGAGTTAAGGAGGGGTAATTATATAACGTATAATCAAGGTTCTAAATCATTTGATGTTGTACAGAAACAGACCGAGGCGGGACATGAGGGCAGTTGCCGAGGGGGCCGAGGGCTAATCCTTATAGTTATTCAAATTTTGTATTTCACTACCCCCAACATGTATCAATATCCACGTACTATTTTGAACTATCAGTATCATAATATGTTAAAAAAAATAATAATTTAGAATAATTCAAGTATTTTTATAACAATTGAAAACCCGCAAAGCTGAAATTCGCCAAGGGCGCCAAAAATAAATTAGCCACGGGCGCGGAAACCCAAGTTACGCTTCTGCAAAACGGATATGGAAGGTTTTTTTAAAGACCTTCGCCTTGGACACTAATGAATTGGGAGTCCGATACACTAACGTATGTGAATGGTTAGATCTTGTATAAGCACATTATCGGGTATATGATGTATAGATTATGTTTGATCTAGTATAACGGATATATGATGAATAGATCTTGTATGATCTTGTATAAGGGATATATGATGCTTCTAAGATCTTGGGCCAGTGCACTAACTCATATTTAGGTCCCTTAACTCTCGGATTGATTATTTCCTACGTATTGAATTATTATTCTCGAGATGATTACGTTTTTTTAAATAGAAATATAAATTTTAATCGACCAAAGTGGTGCATTTTGTTTGTTCTCACATGTCAACTCCATCAAAATTAATTCACAATTTCGTTACAAGTGTTCACATTTAAAATTACATCTCTTATTTCAAACTTTCAGTATGGTCAGGGTTAGAAAAAATATGGATAGGGCGGAAAATGTTTTGAGCATTTTTATTTAACACTAGACGAGTCATAAAAGAGGGCAGAATAACGTGTGCACCATCGTTAACGTTACGATTAAACGTACGCACCATAAATGATTCTGATAGAAGCGTTTGCTGATTTTGAACAGTATATACGCCTGAGACGACTTGGGTGGCGAACTTCGTAGACTTCAAATAAATGTTACATTTCAGGACCCTCTGATTCGTTTGCCGAAAGAGAAGAAATTTTTGTTTTAATAAGACTCCTTTACTAGGCAGGGCAGCCGTCTACGATATATCATTAAAAAACAAACAAGTAGTAATAATCAATAAATTAACACGCATTAACCAAGTGATCCTACATGTCGTTAAAATGCCCCTGGTGGGTAGAACGAAGTGACATCATTCAAACAACCATCTGCTGAGCCACCAGAACGAGGCCAGCTCGCGAACTGATCACGCGAAACTAATATCCAATAAAAAGTTAACAGATAATTTTTAAAATATTTGCACAATTTAATGTAATAATATTTTTTTAAAAACAACAATCCTTTTCTTATTTTTTCCAATCTCTAATTTAAGGTTTTCTTATATCTAGTTTTAACATACATAAGACTTTTGGATAGCTACGTCCTATTCCAGCCGCTGCCCATTGTGAAGTTTTCATTTTTTAAAAAGTGAAGATACAATCCTAGGAAAAGTTGGCTTCCCTGTATATATCATATGATTGTTATTTTGTTTTCTAATTTATTTCGTCGCTTGGTTTCCGAAGGTAAGTTTTTATAAGAAGTGTGTGTGAATTATTCAATCATCATTCGTCAGTCACCATTTATAACTCAACTGTCAAATGTTTAGTTATTTATTAGGGCTGTGGAAATTTTCGATTAATCTCTCGATTAAACGGTAATTTTTTTATCGATTAAAATTATTTTAATTGATAAAATAGCGATTAAAACTATGGCGTATAGCGTACATAAATGTACCGATTTTTTATGAATAATTAATAATAGTTTGCTTTTTTATACGTACAAACTTCTCCATTTAAAAAAAATGTTAAAGTGTAAAATTTAAAATAAGCTATTTTTTAAAAACAAAATTGATATAAAAAAGTACAGATAGTTTTTACTTAATTAACAATAATAAAACTTATATTCATTGACATTATATTGAACTAGCCTACTTATATTTAAATCAAAAGATGCCAATTGCCTGTTTTTGTTACATCCCTTGAAATGTTCAATTTAATTATATACATCTTATTTTTATCTTTATTTAAAATTATCGATTAATTATTCGGTAATTCTTCAAAAGTTAACGATTAAATTTAAATTAATCGATAACACCCCTATTATTTATATAATGTTATTAACATAAACAATCATTTAATTAACGTTTTCTTGAAGAATCATTCGGACAGTGAGACATATTTTAATCACTTACAAGCAAGGAATACATTTTGTATAAGAAAATGGTTAAGAATAATGTCTTACAATAACATTTCCTAGAACAAATGTGCACACCACTACGTCTTACGCCACTACGTCGTACACCACTACGTCGTACACCACTACGTCTTACGCCACTACGTCTTACACCATTACGTCTTACAACACTACGTCTTACACCATTACGTCTTAACACCACTACGTCCTACAAGTCAGTATCTTACAATCAAATATCGCTACGACATGGCATCAACTAACCTCTTATTAAGACTGCAATGATTTAATGACACAGAGCCAACACAGTTTTACAAGATTTGAACAGAACATCCTCATAATACAAGATTTGAACAGAACATCCTCAGAATACAAGAATTGTGTTTCATATGTATTTCCCAGGGTAAAAAATAAATAAATAATTTGGTTTATACTGTAATTTAGGCTGCAATAAATAATGAAATTTAATTTTAACTAATTTGTAGTAAAAAAAAATAATGAAATCTAAAGGTGTGAGAAAACAATTATTTTACAGTGTATGAAACAGGTTGAGGAGGACCCCTAGTTAAGTAGTGATCTTAAAATACTTCCAATCCTCAGTATAATGATAACCAATAAAAACATCTAGGCTCAGACAGAACAAGTGAACTAAAACTCTCGATACATGGCTACTAGTTCAGCTCTCACTGTTTCCCTGCAAATCTTTAACTCTATTGACTTATTCACTCCCCCGTATGGACGCAACCCCCCTCCCTCCCCCCCACAAACGCCCACCCACACATACATTTGTATATTGAGGCCTGATAGGTATATAAGTTTAACTGTATTGTCAATTTTGTGTCATTACATCTCTAGTTGCTTGACAGATCTGACATGGCAGCTGCGCTTTGCCTTCTGTCTGTCCTCGTTGTTGTGTCAGTACATGGCTCTACCACTGGACAGAGCTGTTGTGATGTTGTGGAGGGATGCGTCTATGCAGGTACGTAAAAAAAAGATGGGGTTTACAGATGGAGTGATCAAGGGTTGGTTAGATGAGGCAGTGAACTCTGATGTACCGACAACCCATCAAGGTTGAGACTTAATCTGCAGGATGTCTCTAAAAGTGAGACGTCTCAAGTAAATCTAGAGATATTCGTGTTGTACCATCACACAATTGAGACAATTGACAATTGGATGACCCCTCTGGATGTCCATAGTAGCTGTCCCTAGTGATTGTTCCTTCTTCGATGTCCCATCGAGGATGTCCCTAGGGGATGTCCCTAGTGGATGTCCCACGTTGATGTCCCCTCGTGGATGTCCCCAGTGGATGTCCTTGTGAATATGGCTAGAAGTTACCCATGGGACAGCTCAGTATTTCGGACGTATTTCTTCCAGGTCGAGGAAAGCTTCATTCAGGAGACTTTTTCTTAAGTCTTGTCCACATGGCATGTATTCGAAAACAGCTTGTGGTTGTCTAACCCTGGACAGCACTTCTTTCGGTTATTGTCTGAGATGTTTGCCTCGAAACATATTGCGGTAGGGGTGGGAGATGTTCTCAAAGGTTTGGAAGGATAGACTGTGGTTAAATGCCAACATAGCTCATCGTTTGAAAAGTTATCTTGAAAAATACGTTTTTAAAAAGCACTTTTAAAAAATATGCGAAACAAGTGGCAAAATCTTTTTTCAAGTTAATGAGTTTTAAAAAATTTAAAAAAAACAAAAAACAAAAGCAACAACAACACAGTCAACGATATACTTAGAGACTAATGTTTTTCCATGTTATTTTTTTTTTCTTCAGCCGACAATAAGTGTGATTGCCCAACAATTTCTGCCTACATCTCCTGCAAGGTCCACACTCTCAAACAACAACTTAAAACCGTTGGTGGCAATCTGTTTGGAGCCACGGGTTCGAAGCCCAACGCCAGCGATCCCAGCATCCTAGATTCTCTGACCAAAGACATTGGTCAGAGACCCGGGAAATGGTTCCGGAAAAAGCCGAACACGGTAACCCAAGATCCCGAGACAAAAGAACGTGTGAAGAGACAGTCGGGGACGTACGAGGCAGACCCTGCATGTTGTGAAACCAACTTTGAGGGACTGACCTACGGTTGCAGTTATCAAGGTTTGGTCTCACTGCTGATCGTAAAAATCATTTAGCTTCTAAATGTCTAGGATTATTCGTTAAGTTTACACGTTAAATAATGAAAAGAACAACTTAGACTAAATACGTGTTCCCACAAAACTAAATTCTGCGGTCGAAATTAATTTTATGTCTTTTCTACAAAATTGAACAAGATCAATTTAAATGCTTCCATAAAGAAGTGATTGAAGGTACTAGGAAAAACTCGATCGTGATAAAGAAACACTGTGTACCAATGTGTGTGTGTTACTGAAGTAAGATCGTGATAAAGTAACACTGTGTACCAATGTGTGTGTGTTACTGAAGTAAGATCGTGATAAAGTAACACTGTGTATCAATGTGTGTGTGTTACTGAAGTAAGATCGTGATAAAGAAACACTGTGAAACAATGTGTGTGTGTTACTGAAGTAAGATCGTGATAAAGAAACAATGTGTACCAATGTGTGTGTGTTACTGAAGTAAGATCGTGATAAAGTAACACTGTGTATGAATGTGTGTGTGTTACTGAAGTAAGATCGTGATAAAGTAACACTGTGTACCAATATGTGTGTGTTACTGAAGTAAGATCGTGATAAAGTAACACTGTGTATCAATGT
>MUZC01001432.1:396062-408194 GCA_002072015.1 Radix auricularia
ACAACAGAAGAACCAACCACCACAACAGAGGAACTTACCACTACAACAGAAGAACCAACCACCACAACAGAAGAACTTACCACTACAACAGAGGAACTTACCACTACAACAGAGGAATTTACGACTACAACGGAGGACCTTTCCACTACAACAGAGGAACTTACAACTACAACAGAGGAAGTTACGACTACAACAGAGGAACTTACGACTACAACAGAGGAGCCAACAAGAACATTAATCATAACAACTACAACGGAACTGCCTCTTCCAGAGCCAATAGATTCAACAACTACTCAAGAAACTATAACGACACAGGAAGACACAACAACAGTAGAACTTACATCTACAACTGAGGAACTTTCTAGTACAACAGAGGAAGTTACTTCTACAACAGAGGAACAAACCACTACAACAGAAGGACTAACGACTGCAACAGAGGAATTTACGACTTCAACAGAGGAACTTACCACTACAACAGAGGAACTAACGACTACAACAGAGGACCTAACAACTACAACAGAGGAACTAACGACTACAACAGAGGAACTAACCACTACTACAGAAGAAATAACAACTACAACAGAGGAAGCAACCTCTACTACAGAGGAACTTACCACTACAACAGAAGAACTAACAACTACAACAGAGGAACCAACCACTACAACAGAGGAACTTACCACTACTACAGAAGAAATAACATCTACAACAGAGGAAGCAACCACTACTACAGAGGAACTTACCACAACAACAGAAGAACTAACAACTACAACAGAGGAACCAACCACTACAACAGAAGAACTAACAACTACAACAGAAGAACTTACCACTACAACAGAGGAACTTACCACTACAACAGAAGAACCAACCACCACAACAGAAGAACCAACCATCACAACAGAGGAACTTACCACTACAACAGAAGAACCATCCACCACAACAGAAGAACTTACCACTACAACAGAAGAACCAACCACCACAACAGAGGAACTTACCACTACAACAGAAGAACCAACCACCACAACAGAAGAACCAACCACCACAACAGAGGTACTTACCACTACAACAGAAGAACCAACCACCACAACAGAAGAACTTACCACTACAACAGAAGAACCAACCACCACAACAGAGGAACTTACCACTACAACAGAAGAACCAACCACCACAACAGAGGAACTTACGACTTCAACAGAGGAACTTACGACTACAACAGAGGAACTTACGACTACAACAGAAGAACCAACCACCACAACAGAGGAACTCACCACAAGTACAACTCCGGTTCCATGTAAGTAGTCAGAATATTATAATATTGTCTCATTTCTATACTAATTTTTCAGACAGAAAATTTGTAATTCGATTATATTTATTTTTATTATCATATCTTTTGAACTTTTTTCATGATATTCATATTTTCAAATAAAACATCTTTTTGAAATTTAGTAGGTTACTATTAGAAAATATGCATTTAAACTAAACTGCAACTGCACGACTATTGATCGGTTAAATTCATCTCAATTTTTATTTTAGTTATACAATAAGATAACGCTGTGGGGTAATTGAGAGTTTAAAATATTTTATCTGCAATATTTCTGAAGTTGTCATAAGCCAAAATTATTGGGTAAACAGCATTTTATTTTTTTCAAGAGTTTTGGAGCATTTTTATCTTTTATTTGTCTATTCCCAAATGAAAAATAATTGGGAAATGTTACAGACTAGGCATAAGTAGACGATAATTTTTTTCTTATTTAGGTCACTTAGGACATTAAAAAATATTTTTCTGTTTAGAAAAGTTACAATAATTAACTTAGTATACACACTTTCTTCTCAACTTTTGTTTTATGTTTGGTAATCCTTTTCAAAGAAAGCTGATGAATTCGAACTGAATGGGGTTATTAAAATATTAAAATAATATATTGTCGAAAATATTATGTATGTTATTTTTCTTATCCACTTACCCCCAGATGCATAACTGTTACGGGGACAGCTAGTTAGTGATTTGGGGTTTTATATTGTATTATAAACAATGTAAAATTTCAAATCACCGACTCACTGTCTCGGTAACGCTGAGGGACATGAATATTATATCTTATATGTCCATAGCAGATAGCAGTTTATAAAACGTGTTGCGTTTCTCGCCGTAAACTATTATTATATGACGTCATTGTTTTAGAAAATATTTAATTTTGGAAAAGGGAACGATGTAAATAGAGAATTGAGGATGTATAATTATAAAATACTTTCAGGAAGTTTAATATTTGAGCCTTTGAAAACAAGTGTGTACCGGGGGCTTCCTAAAACCCATAGTATTGTATAAATGTTTTCATACAGAATTCGATTAATATATTTTAGGTAGTAGAGATATTTAGTTAACTTTAGGTTTCAAACTCAATAAATTTACACTTACTTTATTGCACATTTGTAATTTCATAGACTATTTCTGATAAAATAACACATATTGGCTCCGCGAAAACTAAATTATATCCAAACATCTGCATGATGGTCATTTTTTCCTATTTTACTGTAAATTTTAATATTTGCACCACCGTAATATTTGTTAACTCTACCGCTTATCCACAACTACAATGTTTGAAACTATCACATAACGAGCATATGTTTAAATAAACACCATCTCCTCGACCTACTAATCGTGAATTATTATTATTTCCTTGGCATTTACCTCTCTCACAGTATGCCCGACCAATACCCAACCCATGACCACTTTGAAGCGCTTTTTGAATGCCGCGCCTGCCGCATCCTGTGACGTCGGAGGGGTTGCCGCCATCTACGATAATAAGACAAGTAAGTCGCCACCTTTAAAGGAGGTTCACCTTATTATTTTGGTAGCGGTATACGTAGGCTAAGTGTTAAGAGGGGTCAAGTGTTATGCGCGGTCGGCTGGCACACCGTCGTTCAACGGTTCAAAACTCCGTAAATGCAGGCATTTGTTCCCGATGTCACATGACTCCCAAACGATAGCTGGCATTAATTAGGGAAACAAAAGAAGCTGGCAATAGCGAGGTCATTTGTAGCCGTGCATGGCCTGTGAACGTTTTATTGTTTGCCAATGCTTTATAAACACAACATAGGACGCAATGTTCTACTGAAGCAGCGTCTGCAACAGATAAGACGTCTTGTGTTACTCAGCTCCAGTCAATTCAATCAGTTCTGAGGTTCGTTGGTGCGCAGCTTAGTTGCCACGGAAAAGATACAATGATAGCAGGCACCATTAATTTCCATTAAAATGTCTCTTTGTAATTTGGAAATTAATTTCTACACCACGGCTACGCAATATTTATTTAAGCTAAAATGGTGCGAAGACTACTGGTTAAATCTGGGTCAAAGCAGATTATTTTATCATGAACGCTATTCGTACCCTTTGTTCTTTGGCGTATTTCTAATGAATTCATCTATTACTTTCTAATGTAATGATGGCTATTTACCCCCCCCCCCACAACAACAACAAAAAAATAATGAAATAAAAGATAAATAAATAAGAAATAATATATATTTTATATATATATATCAATAAATAAAAAAATTTAAAAAGTAAAATGGTGTTCAATTTCATCAGACAAAATTTTTTCATACGCTCTAATGTAAGACATTTCAATTTTAAATACATTATTTTCATACACATATCATCCTAAGTTTAAAAAGCGACACTATAGAGTTGAGGGCTGGTCAGGTTACATAAATATAAATATGAATTATCAAACAAGGAAGTAGAAAAGTTAACACTCATTAAAAATACACAACGAAGACGAGCGTGTTGGAAAAGAAACTTAGAAAACACAAATTTAACCTCGACTTGTGCTCGAATATTTAAGGTAACATATATCCTCAATTGGAAATCCAAGAGGACAACACAGGAGGTCGAACGTCTGTGTGTTTTTTATGACCCATTGCTGGCTTTCTTGCTTACATTCTCCTTAATGTAAAGCATCCTTCCGAATGTTGTATGAATATAAAATGCGAATTGATCGACTAGACTAGACATGTAACTCTACCCAGCTTGCCTCATGTGATTATTTCACAGACACAATACTATGTACTGGTGTGCTGACCTCAACGACGTCACTGCTGGTCCCCATAGACTGTGCTGTGTACTATAGTGAGGTCTTCGATGTCCAGTAAGTATCAGTGCAAATGTCCTTAGCTAATTGATGTCCGTTAATACTTTCAAGTTTCCAGCTGCCTCTTAAAATTGCGTATTGAAAACATAATTATATAACAATCGTTATAAAGCTGTGATTATATATTTCATTAGGAATGCATGACCAACTAACTTAAACACATAAACAACCCCAATATAAGGCGAAAGGGTCGACCGCCTCTCCCACAATACCATTTTATTTCAAAACATTTCGATCTTGGGCAATTTTTTGCACAGAGGTGAATTCCGGACTTAAACTCTATGAGGGAGAGAGAGAGAGAGAGAGAGAGAGAGAGAGAGAGAGAGAGAGAGAGAGAGAGAGAGAGAGAGAGAGAGAGAGAGAGAGAGAGGAGAAACAGAATGGTCTGTGATCTCACCTTCGCACTGGAGCCTGCACAACGGCAGAAAAGTAACCTATCCCATAAATTTTACTTTTTTGTGTGCTATCTCCCCCAGGGATCTCGCTCAAGTAATTAACATCGGTGATGGCCTACAGCAGATTATAATCACAAAGGACAGCTATGTCTGTAAGTACTTGGTCTGGTCATTCAAATCACTTTTCATTTTTCCCCTTCTATTGGAGGCAATTATATCTTTGGGAAATTAAACATAAAGTTAGAAGGAAGAAAATGTTCACTGTAATCTACAGTCGCAGTATTACTACTACTAATAAGGCCGCCAAGACTACACTATACACACAGTATTACTAATACTAAGGCCTCCAAGACTGCACTACATACACATAACTTCAAGCTTTACTTTCAAACTTAACATATATATATATACATTTTATATTTGTCTCTCCTAATAAAAAAAAATGAAGCTCTGTTGTATGCAAAATTGTAATTATTGTATTCATACCTTCCTATTCAATCACAAGGGCTAAAAGTGTCCAGGCTCTTATTTCCATTTATTATTACCACCTGTTACTAGTTAAACATCTGTTTTGTTAACCTTTAATTAATGATACATATATATCTATGCAATGACCAAAAAATTTTTTTATTTCGGTTCATTTAATTAATTTGAAGTAAGGAGATTTATCAGCTTTTACTTTAAGTTTAATAATTAATAGTTTATAATAAATTCGTCAATTTTGAATCAAAGCTCAAATGTCATATGCGGTGAATATAAATCATATTTCTGCCCCTAAATTTAAAGAGAAAAAAAAGAGATCATGAATGAATGAAATGTGTCTTTTTTCCTGTATTGATTTCAAACTATTACATTGCCAGACACAGAACAAGGAAACGGCATGGCAGAAATCCAGCTTCCAGAAGCTGTGACCATTGCAAATTGCCCCGAATACGCATGCGTGTACGACCCATCAACTATGGCTGGACGGGTCAATTTCGCAGACTGTTTTGGGGCCGGGTATGGGACACGGACTGCCGGTGACTGTGAGTTGTACACTTTTTTTTAGATCATTAAGACGCTTTTAAATATATACCAAACCTAAAAAGAAAAAAAAATTGTTAATAAATAAATTTTGAAAAAATTCACATAATTTTTTTTGCATTATAATTTATGTTTTTTATGCATAGGGATTTTTTAAAACTATCTGCTAACGGAGAGAAAGGACATTTTGATGAACAAATTATTTTCTGATTTATAGGAAATGTATATTTAGACCATCGGATATATTACTTACAAATTATTTTGATTGTTCATTCAGCGTGGATTATTTTAACTTAAGTTACTTAGAGGAATTTAATTGTAAGACCACACAAAGACATCTGACGCCAAGCCTAACAATATATTGAGATTGATTGTAAAGTTAAACTGTTTCACAACTAAATGCTTTAGTACGAGGATGCTTCATGCTATTGGGACTATTTCAAATCCTAGAAGAATTTGTCTCCCCCACACATAATCGCCATCATCAGACAATTCCATGAAAATATGCAGCGCACAGTGCAGTTCTATGGAGCTGCGTCAGAAGCCTTTCCAGTCAGCAGCGGAGCTCAACAAGGTTGTGTTAGTTAGTTAGTTAGTTAGTTATTTCCTCTCGGGCCGAAGACGGCACATAGGGCAGAGGTCATGGATTTCCATTTTTGACGATCCGTTGCTAATTGTATCAAGTCCTGGTTATTTCTTAGACCCATGGTTGAGCTTTCTCTTATGATTGTTCTACGCAGGTTGTGTATTGAAATAAAAACTGTTCGCAACATTCTTCTCTGTTCTGCTTCGGTATGCATTCAAGGATAGCAGTGATGGAATCTGGTTACACACCAGAGCTGATGGAGGACTTTTCAACACTGCCCGCCTCCGAGCAAAACCCCAAAACGATATGTCAGCTAATCTTTTGGGATGATGTGGCACTGATAGCACACACGTTTGCGATAATTCGTGTCAAGCTTCTCCAACGCCTGCAAATGCAAAGAATTTGGTCTGCAAATCAGCTTGAAAAAGACAAACATCATGGCCCAACACACACATTATCCTCCTACCATCAATTTCGACAATAGAAACTTAGAGGTTGTGGATAGCTTCACCTACTTGGGGTTCAAGGTCTCCAATACCCTGTCCTTTGAGGACGAAATAAACAGTAGAGTTAGAAAAGCAGCTGCACAATGACTAAACTTAATAAATGGATCTGGCAAAGCATTAAGCTAACGGGGAAAAAATGGTGTTTATCGAGCTTGCGTCCTCAGTACGCTGCTATTCGGGAGCAAGACATGGACCACTTATACATCCCATGAGCGCTAGCTTAATAGCTTCGATTTGAGGTGCCTGCGTCGCATTCTTGGCATTAAATGGCAAGACAAAGTGCCAATTAGTGAGGACTTGATGCGTGACAATATCCAAAGCATGTTCTCTATCCTTAGTGAAAGACGTCTGAGATGGCTAGGACTTGTTAAGAGAATGAGCCCTGGCCGTATCACCAATGACCTCTTGTAGAGAGAACTGGCATTTGGAAAGAGGAAGGAAGATCGCCTACGTCTGCGATTTAAAGAAAAGATTTTTGCCGAAGGGACAGGAAAGTGGCCAGAATAAGCACACGCGACCGATCAAGCACAAGGCAGAAGATCGATCTACTCACAGTTGTCAAAGAGGCTTCACAGTAGCCGAGGAGTGAAGAATGGAGGAGGCTGCAGACAAAAGAGCTAGGAGAAAGGCTAAAACATTAGGAAGCACAGAACTCGTGTGCAAAAACTGTAGTAAAGATTGTCACTCAATGATAGGAATACACAGCCACACGAGGAAATGCAACCCAACCCACTGTTGGTGCACCATCGTCATGCGAGACGGAAGGATGCCTAGGCGGTTCATCCTACGGGCAATATTCTCTTTAAGCTTTACGGTTGCTTGGCCGCGCAGATATCTATTAGACCGACGCCGCATATCAGTTAGAATTATCGTGCAGCTAATTTTTAAAATATTGAACAAAAAATTTATGCTGTTCAATTTTAAATGAGATTTTTTCAACTTTGCAAACGGACCAAACAATCTTAGAGGGAACATTGCATACGGAACCTTTTTATTTTATTAAAGGAGAGGACAGCGCAAACGTAAAATCGCTAAAAATTGTATGTAAACTTCCATGACTACACAGGTTCCGTACGTTTAAGAAACTGGATCAGTTCTTTATAATAATTAAGACTTAGTTTTTTATAGCCCAATGCAATAACAAAAAATCATGTTAAGCCTGGTACCTATTGGAATTCAGGACGTGTTAGCGCATTTTCGTATTATGTATCAGTACTTATGTTAGATATCAGAATTATGTAGTTATCAGTAATTGTGTTTAGATTTTAGACATATTTTTATGAATTTTCTTGCGTAATGAATATACCTGATATTTTTTTATTTAAAAGTCATTTCTTTACATTAAAAAAAATATATTATTTTCTCTTTAATCCAACTACAAGTCACCACAAATGATAACGTAAAGCTCTCTAAACTTTTACACATATTCTAATGACGTCAACTAAAAAAAAAAATAATTCTTTTGCACCCATTCGCACCACTCTTCAATGCTTGAAGAATTATGCATGCGACTTCCGGCAATGGCGGCCGTTCCCTGCACTAGTGTTACATCTCGATTCGAAATATTTTTTGGTAGTTTTAACGGGGTTTTTAAACGGATCGAGAAACTGAGTGTTGATGCACAAATGGCAGGTCAGGGCATACAAAAAACATATATACATCATGGGTCTAGGACTTATGGATGCTGAGGTCTAGGGTGATGACAGACGGACGGACGGACAAAGCGGGTGCAATAGCGATTTCGACATCTCGAAAATGCGCTAAAAATTGGTATGTACAAAATGTGGGTGGCATGAAGATTTGGCACACAAAATGCTCTAGAACAAAGGTTGCGTATAAATAAAAACATTTTTTTTTATAATTTAATTTTACAATTTGGCGGCTGGGTAGCGAAGTCAATAGTGCGCTCGCCTCACAAGCTGAGGGGCGTGGGATAAAGCCCACGAAAAGTCACTATAAAAATATTGAGAAATGACTAACGCTAAGAAAGACCTCCGCTGGCCTGGAGAGGGATGGGCGCCGCCAGGGTCTATTATGCCCGAGAATGTTCTAATGGAAACATTAGATCCTTTACGACCTCGAAAAGAGGTTATGGGACTAAAAAAAATAAATTTTTACAATAAATGTTAAGTTTATGACGTATTTTATTTTTGATGACATAATGTGGTATGAGAAAGAAGTTAGATCTAAGTCTGGAGTTTCTCGTTACACAATAAATAAATAAATAATTTTTGTGTGAGTTTTTTATTATAAGAAATACTAATACAAAAAATTCAAAAATGTGTTCTTTTATAATTTATCCATTTAAAAAGAGCAACTGAAATACAATAAATAATAATATATGTATATATNAAATGCACGGAGTAAAAACATCGAGGGGCGCAAAATTCATTCGCAAAATTCATTCATATATATATATATAGGCCTATATATATAGCTTATCGCTGATCCAAAATAAGTAGATATTTTAAATACAAGCTGTAATAATAATTATTTAATTTTTTTTTAAAATCCTCTCAGATTCATTTCATTAACATTCTTTTTAACAAGAAGAAAAATATAACGCAGTCTCCATCTGTTATTATTATTATTATGTTTGCTCCCTTCAGATAATTACAACGGTCAGCTCAATAGAATGACCATCACCACGTCCAACTGCTGCGATGTGCTGACTGACGCTGTCAGCAAGGCCAACGGCACGTACCCTGACACCATGGTTCACTCCACTTCCCAGGTCCTTTGTGTTGGGTCAGACGACTCGTCATGCGGGGTAAGTCAAGGCTTTAAACTAACTCAACCAGACAGGCGACTCGTCATGCGGGGTAAGTCAAGGCTTTAAACTAACTCAACCAGACAGGCGACTCGTCATGCGGGGTAAGTCAAGGCTTTAAACTAACTCAACCAGACAGGCGACTCGTCATGCGGGGTAAGTCAGGGCTTTAAACTAACTCGACTAGATAGGCGATTAACACAATTAGACCTTGTGGAAATGACGTATCATCGGAAGACGTGAAATTATTCTGTCAATGGAGGAAGTAGTAATCATACCTCAGTACATGTATATCACTGCTTTAAATCAGTGGTCACCAACATTTTATTCGCCGCTGACCGGTCAAAATTTAGTCATTTTTACCGCGGCCCACTGACTGAAAAGGGGGGGTGAGGGTGGGCGACGGCGTTTATTGTTTAGACATAAATTTGAGATTGTTAAATTGTATAGTTTTCAATTAGATGTATTTTAACATGTCTTTAAAATAAAATACAATGACACAAAAGATTAATTAAAATTGATGCAATATTTTAACTTCCTAGATCTTAAATCAATAACTCTCTGCTTGCTTCTCTGCAACGAGAGGGTCCCATATGGGGCTAATAGCAGACGAAAATACCCGAAGTTTGTGGTTCATTTTCAGATTATTCCGTTGTTTTGTTTTTGTTGCTGTCTCTGCAGAAACCGCGCTTCAAGCAGTTAGGATGTCGGAAATGACAATAGGCATTTAATTGCTATAATGGCAATCTCAGAATATTCCGCCATAACTTTTGTCCAGAAGACTAGAAGATTTTCATTGATGAGGTATCAATGAAACTTCCAAAAACAACATACAAATTATTTTTTTTTAAATTTATATTTAAAAAAAACGGAATTAGAAGTAAATCAGCCTGACAACATGGGCACACAGGTGAAAAGAGAACGCCCACGTAAGAGTGTCGACAAGAGAGCGCCGAAATCGTAAAAGGGATTGTAGGCGGTTGTTCCGATCGGCGCTTATGTGTCATAGTTGTTCTTTTGAGGGCGTTCCGTCAAAAAGGGTTACAAGTTTTTGCATAATGTCTAGAAAAATACTTAACCGAAAATGAAATTTAAATAATATAATGTTCCTTTGGCGGCCTAGTACCATTTCTTCTGCGCATAAATACCAGTCAAGGGGTTTGTGACCACTGACCACTGCTTTAAATGGACAATATCGAAAATCCTGAATTCATTCAGCTATATTATTCGCTTTAATTTTGTTTCTAAATCCTGTATGTGTTAAGGACATGAGGATTTGTTGATAAAAACCGATATTCACTGATTTTTAAATATTTTTTTCCCAGGGAGACTTTGGTTCGCCAATATATTGTAAATCAATTGACACGAATGAGCTCATTGTGGTGGCATCTCTGACGTCAGCACCGTGCACTTCCGGTGATCCGATTCTGGCCAATGATTTGACTAGTGGGGCCTTTGGCACTTATCTAGGACAATAAAATTAATGACAATAATTCATTTTCGTTTTTCATTACATAGAAGAACATTGTTGAAATGCAGTGCTTATCTTTATATTTTAAAAAAAGGTAACAGAACTTATGAACAAAGGTACCGGAACGCAACCTGAACAAGCACTAATACCAAACATTGAAGGCAGTAATAAAAAATGTGGAGAAAAGGTGCCAAAGTGCCGTACTGGTGCGTTCCGCCAGGAAAAGCACCGCTTAAATGCAAATTATGCAAAATCATACGACTGATTTTTGATTTATTATTAGAACAGCATATTAAAATTACCAAATGCTAATAAAATGTACATTGTTTGAGTTATAGTTGATTATACACTATGAGTCCACTCCATTGGATTGACGATAATTAGAAGAGACAAAACAAAGAGCGGAACCGAGAGGTAATTTCGCTGAGTTATATAATTAAACGAACAAACATAGAGGCGTCATTGACTCTGGCCTGGATTAATACTCCCGTCTTTTCGTGCAAATGCACGGAGTAAAAACATCGAGGGGCGCAAAATTCATTCGCAAAATTCATTCGTAGGAGCAATCCGAAAAGTGAATTTAAAAAATAATTCCCCAAAAAATGAGGCCACAAATCCTTTTTAAATACTACAGCGTATATAATTACTAGCTAATTACCCGCGCTTTGCAGCGGTATTTTAAGATTTCAGTTAGCGCTTAGAAGCGGTAAACACTAATTCAATATCCCTTTGATTTCAATCTAAATCGTGATGGATATGCTAAATATATTAACTAAACCGTCTTGGAACAGACGTTAAAAGTTCATAACCCCATTGGAAATTGTATTATTTTAAAAATCTCTTTTGTTCAATAATTTATCCATTAACTCAATAGACAATTTTTAAATTACCTTTTACATAACTAATGTTAAAAATAACAAACCGGTCTCCGGTCCTAAAATGTGTTTTTGCTATTAAAAATTAAAACTTATTTTTAAAAACTAAAATTTGGGTCCGTGGCCCTATGGTTGCAAATTGTATAGTTCAAAACAACAGCTTATTTCCATTTGGATCATGATGAATATGTTTGTTAGTCCAAATTTGATTTAAAAAATAGAGTGGTAACGAATGGTAAAATGTTTTAAACGTTAACGAAAAAGAGATTAGGGGCCAAGGGTCACAAAAGATTGAAAAAATATTATTTTATTGACCAAACGAATTTTAACATAGGTCTTCAAATTTGTATCTTCCGAGTTTTTAAAAAAA
>MUZC01001432.1:416818-434060 GCA_002072015.1 Radix auricularia
TGTTAAAATAAAAAATATTTAGATTTTAGACTAGTCGTAACACTAGCCAATCCACATATGCTTGGCTAGCGTTACGACAACCGGTCAGGTCGTCTGCTGCTACGACAGTCGTAAAAATGTGTTATGTGCTTACTTACAGTTACGACTAAAACTGTATTTAATTATGCTAATATTATTTTTTTCTTTTGATTAGTGAGTTGACACTCAGTCGGCATCACCAACGAAAAAGGTGAGGCAAGAGTTTAAAAAATCATGTTAAGCCTGGTCCCTTTTTGGACTCAGGACGTGTTAGCGCATTTTCGTATTATGTATCAGTACTTATGTTAGATATCAGCATTATGTAGTTATCAGTAATTGTGTTTAGATTTTAGACAAATTTTTATGAATTTTCTTGTGTAATGAATATACTTGAAATTTTTTTTATTTAAAAGTCATTTCTTTACATTTAATTTTTTTTTATTTTCTCTTTAATCTAACTACAAGTGGTTTGTGGTCACTGAAATAGGACTCATAAATGAAACATTCTAAATTGTAATCAGCTAATCGCCCAAATACTCCGTCAATTGTTGTTTGATAGATCGTGGTTGCCAATCTTGTTGAAAGTAGTTGAATGTTGAAGTTTGTTTTGAAAAAGTTTTCAATTTCTGCCCCTGGGCCGCTAAGATCTTGATTGAAGTCACCACAAATGATGACGTAAAACTCTCTAAACTTTTACACATATTCTAATGACGTCAACAAAAAAAAACCAGAAAGTAAAAACTCTTCAATGCTTGAAAAACGATGTATTCGACTTCCGGCAATGGCGGCCGTTGCCTGCGCCAGTGTTATCTCTCGATTCGCAATGTTTTTTGGTAGTTTTAACGGGGTTTTTTAACGGATCGAGTAACTGAGTGTTGATGCACAAATGGCAGGTCAGGACATACAAAAAACATATATACATCATGGGTCTAGGACTTATGGTTGCTGAGATCTAGGGAGATGACAGACGGACAAAACGGGTGCAATAGCGCATTCGACTTCTCGAAAATGCGCTAAAAAAATAAACGAAATTTAAAAAAAAAAAAAAAAAAACATGACGGCGGCGGGATTCGATCCCGCTATCACTAGTGTCATATCATTACAGAGCAACCGGACTATCACTTGATCTAGCGAAGCTGATGAGAAAGAGTAATTTTTAAAAATTATAACTGTTTTTCATTTAATGGCTCAATCTAGATTTTCTTTTAAACCTTTAAAATTCATTAATAAGCGTATCTAGTGATCATGATATATCATTATGAGAATTATGGTTTAGTATTTAAGTATTAGTAATAGCATATTTGAAAATACAGAAAATTGTTTACGACATGTCGTAACTTGTCGTAACGGCAGACAACCCGGTCGGATGTTGCTGGCGTTACGACATGTCATAGCACCAGCCACATCCGCGCGGGTTGTCTGCCATTACTTTGTCGTAGCAGTAGACACTCCGTTTTATATATTGCTTTAGCTGGTTCCGCCAAATATTTTTCACTGAAAAACGAAACAGTAACTATCAAAATTTAATACATTATCATAATGTATTGTAGCCAAAAATGTGCTTAATTTATAATAAGATACACTACAAACAAAAACATTTCCATCAATATTCTCTTATATTTATACTTTTTATTGAACATTGATTACATTGTCATGCAAGCCTGCCTAACATTATGTCAAATACATACAGTATATCAGTATATTATTAAGTGGCATTCGTTCATACACTGAGAACAAAATAATTGAATATGTGATAAGCTGTTTCACTAAAAACTGTCCATGAAACTCAGCAGTCTAAGAGTCCAGAAACTAGTGTGCTGCCTTGCTCTTGGATGTTTGCCAAGAGTCGCGCAAAAACCGGGCACTCGATGGAGATCATCAGTCATATTCAGTCGGGTTCGATATTTTTTTCTTGAGATACAGTCGAAACCGCTTAAGTCGACGGCGTTGGGGAATGAAAAATGGCATCGACATAACCGATGATCGAGATAAAGTGAAAACCAATATGGCGGCAAAATATTAACATGCGCTTGAAATTTCTTTATGTACGTGTTGTGCGTTAATTAGTGATGGGACGATTAATCAGAATCGTATCGGAATATCGGGACCCTATTTCTTCACTCTTTCTTAAGGTTGTTAAGACCGCTCGTTTTTAAAGACCGTTTAAGTTTAACTATAACGCCGTTTTGCGGTGATTCCCAGATTGAGCGGTACTGTGCCTTCGAAGCGACTTGCTTGATTTTCCTTACAAGCTACACAAATAAGTAACCTACACATCCCCTCATTGACCCCGAACCATTCTCTTCTGGACTCGGAATGGTCTATCGTGACCTATATATGACTCATGACAAAGCGAACTCTCCTCTTATATAAACGTACAAAAATAAATTAGCTACTCCTTTTGAACCTTCAACTTTGACATATTTTAATTAATTCTAACCAATAGTTAAATGGCTTTTGCACACGGCCACTTCTTATGAATGAAACAATGAGAACAAAGCAGTAGTACAGTACATGTAATAGTCAAAATGAGGTTGAAGGATGAATGGTTGCCAATGACAATACGTTTGCACACGGTACATTTTATTATTCCATACGATCCCCTCAGCTTACAATTCCTTCGGTAACTTGATGCTAATAGGACTAACCAACAACAATGGTGTGGGAGATTGAGAGTGGGGGTGGGTAAACTGTCTGTAGTCTGTTATATTATATATTTTAAAATCTGGGGAGCCTTGTTTACAGTAAGCAGCCTATGATTTTGGTATCGTCCCATCACTAGCGTTAATAAATGATAATGTTCATGCACGTGTTTTTGGAGTTTTTTTTAACACAACAGCATTGCCGTTATTTGTTTGATGAAGCTATCGGCATGCTATAAAATTGTACATACATGTTTGCTAACAACAAAAGGTATATGTGCACCAACTGACAGCAGAAATTTACAAATTTAAAATAAAAACCAACGTCGATTATCGATAAAAACTTTTATTATTCTCCAACACATCTCTGAAACNGCAAGTGGGCTGTGACGTCACCAGCAGACCCTGGTGAAACATTTTCAAAAGCTGACGATTGGTCATGGGGATCGAGATAACCGATGTTAAGTGGCAAATTTGACCTTTTTTGTGCTCGTGTTATGAGGTTTCGGCGACTTAAAAAAATCGAAATAAACGACGAGAAAATGCTAAGACAAAGAGAGAATTTGGCGGTTCCAATAAAAACCGTCGACATAATAGGGTGGTCGAGCTAAGCGAGCTCGAGTTAAGTGGGTTCCACTGTATTTCATTTGTAAAAATGACGCTTCTTAGATGTAAGTGCTTCATGGCCTACTCTCATTAGCTATAGCTGCAGCATAACACCAGTGCGGCAAGAGCTATTTCAATATCTATGAGTCTATGAGCGCTAAACACTGCAGCTAACGCTACAACTGCTGGAGTAATAACTTGTTTCGCAATGACAAGTTCTTAAGAGTGTAAATGAATATTTGTTTGCCAAATTGCAAATATTTGCCGGCCGCAGGTTATTATAATTTAAACAGATTTCTACGGCCGCACATTTTCTGGTCCTAGTAAGAAATAAAAATCAAAGAACATTAAAATAGATGAATGCAACTTAAAAAAATTTTTTGATCAGTCAGTAAATTTATTTTATCATGGTTAAAACAATCGTGCAACCAGGGTGCTAAATAAAAAAATGGATGTATCCTACTTCTATTATGTAGTGTCAAGGGCCGATAAAAGCCTTATAAATTAAAAATTAGCGCTATAATAGCTAAAATATAACATATATATAAATGCATTTAATAAATTAAAAAATGTAAATTCTCACGAGAAAATTTAATTTTGCTGTGAAATAATATACATGTAAAACTGCAGGATTACCGTTTTTTGATACAGTATTAATGTTATGACTACTTAATTTATTTACTAAAATTTGCCAGATAAACTCACATAGCAAACTCAAACTAGTCACTACATTTAATTAGCAGACTAGTGTTATGACTTGTCCTTAATTCTACACTTAATAATTTATTATTATTATTATATTGATATAATCTGTAAAGTAAAAAAAACAAACTAAGTCGCTATAATTATAATATGTACAAAAACTTTTCATAATATTTTATATACATATTCATATATATATATATATAATATGATATTACCAGATACGGGCTTATATTTATTTACGTGTGTATTACGCACCGTCTATAAATGACGACACGAGTAAAGGGGGAGGGGGTCACGCATTAGACGATGTGTGATGAGGGAGAGGGGCGGGGGTGTTTAAGACATGTGACATCACATCAAAACGCTCAAATTTAAATAAAAGTTCTTCTTAAATATTTGATTGCTTACAATTTATTTAATCATTTTTTAAATGTCTTTAAGCGTGTTATGATATTAGAATTAGTGCAGACTTACAATAAATACATATTTAATTGAAAAAAAAAGTAATTTGAAACATGCTAATTTTCAATTAGAAAATATGACTATTAGGGAGGGGGGTGAAATCTTTGTGATGTCATTTTTGAGGGGGTCTAAGTTTTTGTGACAAAGTTCAACGAGGGGGGTAAAAAATCAACCAAAGTTGCTTGACATTATTTATGGACAGCTCCACTTAATTCTGATATCTAAATTTATTTAACTATATTTAATTAACGCCTCTGTTTTTAGCATAAGTAGTACAAAAATAACAAATACAAGCACCCTCAATAAATCAAGCTCTAAGCTAGGATCTAGCCCCAGTAAAGAGAAATCAATTGAACAAGCGTGAAAACAAGACAATTCCTAATGTTATCAAGAAGCTCTTTTTAGCAAACTAACTAAAAAAACAGAATTGTGAAAGAATTAAAACATTTAGCTGTAAGCTGCAATGTAGGATTCATACAGACATCATTTTCAGCTTGATGAATATTTCATTAAATGCACAGTTTTGTTTTTCTTAATGATTTTCTTACACTGTTCTTCACTATTATTTGCAAAAATATTTGATTACTATGTTATTTACAATTGTGGTCTAGCACAGCAGTTGGTCAAAGAGACAATTTTATAAATAATTAAATGGAAAAGACGTAAACAAGGTAAGGGTTAGCCTGACAGGACATAACAAAACAGCGTGCTGTCCTGATTGCAGTCCTACCCCTCATTTTGTTTAAGACAATTTTATAGTAAGTTAATACTGAAAAAATTTCACAGATTGAAACTTTAAGTATAGGGGGAAAAAATAATTTTGGAAATTTTAATTAACACTGGATTATTTCAACTTGCAATCAGCTATATCAAGAACGATACCGCATAGCTCTTAAGAATAAAAATGCCGATATGTTTCTTTTCTAAGTCTAGTGAAATTACAAACAGAACATGTATAGCAAAACCATTTAAAAGTATCTTACAGATATAAATAAATTTTTATCAAAAGCAAGTTCAGGACTATATTGCCTTAGTAGGTATTTATCTGGATATAGTTGCTTTACAATGTTTAATAATCTCCACTATTTAATTGAGACATCAATATCACTTCTCCTAAACTATAGACACAAACTCTTTGAGCAATTTATTTTCTCAAGTGAAAACTCATAATTTGTAATAACATTTAAGATTCCTCATTAAAATAGAGACTAAAGAAGAACATCTATAAAATATGGCATCAGCCTCTGGAGGAAGTGGGAGCAACATGCAGAAGAGGAAACTATGGGAGGAATCTCCGAACACTTTCACAGAGTTTGGTCCCCTTAGTTCAGATATGAGACCCAGTGGTGGCTTTTTCTCAAGGTTGTGGAAGAAGAACAAGGGTAGCCATTTCTAAATATAAAATTAATTTTGATTAAACCTTAATATCTTTAAAAGATTTATTTGAAACAAAAAGCATTTTATTTGTAGTAAAATATTTTTAATTGAAAAGTAAATATTTTAAATAGCTTTTGAAGTAATGCATACTATACGTTCAGATGTCTGTATATAAATCTGTAAATATCTTTTTAAATCTGATACATAGCATTTTACTTTCAAAAAGTTAAAATTACATTTTCACATTTATTTTTATAGAAATTATTCAATTATCTTTGAAAGTAGATTTTAAGTTTTATAATATAAATATCAAAATTTCTAATTTTGTTAGACGATAACAGCCAGTCCAACACCTCTTCAACATCAACACTCAATGAGGACCCGGTGCCTGATGATGGCCTGAGTCTGTCCAGTGAAAGAGTGGATGGCAAGACTGAGACTCCACCACCGAGTCTGAGACCCTCTCGTAGGAACAGCCGAGCCAGCAACTTGGTGGATGGTGACTCGGTTAGCACAGTTTCTGCTCCAGGTCTGTCAATGAGTTTATCCATCAGGAGCACATAATCAATTTTTATGTTACCCATCATCATAAGATTACAAAGCTAACTCAATAATTGTTCATCTCTTATTATGATTTCCATTTAAATTCAATTAAAATAAGCCGTAATTAATTTTTTAGGATATGTTTTAGACTTTTGAATTTTAAAAAAAGTAGATTGTGATATCAAAGTTGTTAACATAGCAGATGTGTAGTCATTTATTTAAAAAGTTATTTATCTGTTAACTGCATTTTCAAGGACAAATCAAATGTGTTTGAGATGAAATATCTTTGGAATGAAACATAATTCAAAGACTTAAACTAGTGAGCTAGTCTAGCATTTAGGGATTCTAATTTCTATTTTTTAAAGTAAATAAATATCTTCTCTAATGGTTTGTTGTATTGTTTTTAAATGTTTTATTAGTATGTGTAATAATATACAATAGATTGCTAATTTTTGTGGATCAAATTTAGTACTACTGATTAAAATTTTTATAATATTTCTGATAATCTTTTTCTCAAAGGTACCTATTATTTGCTAGATTGTTTTTTATTTATACTTACAGGTAAACTTGACCAATCAGAAGAGGTGTTAGAGAGCCAGGTGCTAGAGAGGCGTGTACAACACAGAACTCTCTCCAGTGTGCTGAGTCGCCTTGGCAGTATTATAGATCAGCGAAGTACAGTATGTTCTTTCCTCAATTAGTATTCTCTTAAAAAACATATTTTAAGTCGCTCCTGTTGTGCAGAAGATTTTTGCGATCTTGATTCCTATAAGAATGCACAGATCTTGCTGGCAAGTGATGCAAATATTGTTTCCCTAACTAATATCAGGTACCCATTTGGAGCTGGGTGGGCTCAGAAACAAATCCCTGCCTTTAAAGAGATTTGAACCCATGGCTCTCAGTACGCCAGCTGAGCCAGCATGCTTCTTGACCACTGTCACTTGTATCAATAATATGTATCACTCATATTCTGATAGTTCAATTCTAAAAGTTATACAAATTGCATGCATTTGTCTTTGAAACTGTTTCCCGTAGATTCTTAATAATTACCTTGTGTTTAAAAAAAATCCTTTTTCACATTTGGCTGCCTATCAAATTAAATATTACTCAAAATTAAATTTATAATTACTCAAATTATCTAATTACCTTAAAATATTAACTGAATCACACAAAAAACAGATATGTATGGTAGGCCATGAGATTTAATTTATAAATGAAGTATCTCATGTAAATGAATCTAATTGTAACTAAACATTTTTTAGCGCATTTTCGAGAAGTCGAATGCGCTATTGCACCCGTTTTGTCCGTCTGTCATCACCTTTGATCACAGCATCCATAAGTCCTAGACCCATGATGTATATATGTTTTTTGTATGTCCTGACCTGCCATTTGTGCATCAACACTCAGTTACTCGATCCGTTAAAAAACCCTGTTAAAACTACCAAAAAACTTTGCGAATCGAGAGGTAACACTGGCGCAGGGAACGGCTGCCATTGCCGGAAGTCGAATACATCATTTTTCAAGCATTCAAGAGTGGTGCGAAGGCGTGCAAAAGAATTAGTTTGTTTTTTGTTGTTTTTTTTGTTGACGTCATTAGAATATGTGTAAAAGTTTAGAGAGTTTTACGTCATCATTTGTGGTGACTTGTAGTTAGATTAAAGAGAAAATAATTTTTTTTAAAATGTAAAGAAATGACTTTTAAATTAAAAAAATGTCAGGTATATTCATTACACAAGAAAATTCATAAAAATATGTCTAAAATCTAAACACAATTACTGATAACTACATAATGCTGATATCTAACATAAGTACTGATACATAATACGAAAATGCGCTAACACGTCCTGAGTTCCAAAAGGGACCAGGCTTAACATGATTTTTTAGAATTAGAGTCTTTCTGGGGATACAAAAATTAAAATCTTGATGGTGTTTAAGAAAGAATTTTACTTTTTTTTTTATCTCTACACTATAAATTAGCAAATAAAAACATTTTTCTTATTGTTATTTTTCTCACCTCATATTCTGTTCATCTTTCAATAATACTTACCTCCCCTCAGACCCCACAGACTTACAAAGACAGTGATTTCAAACAATACTTACCTCCCCTCAGACCCCACAAACTTACAAAGACAGTGTTTTCATACAGTACTTACCTCCCCTCAGACCCCACAGACTTACAAAGACAGTGATTTCAAACAATACTTACCTCCCCTCAGACCCCACAGACTTACAAAGACAGTGATTTCAAACTTTACTTACCTCCCCTCTGACCCCAAGACTTACAAAGACAGTGATTTCAAACATCACTTACCTCCCTTCAGACCCCACAGACTTACAAAGACAGTGATTTCAAACAATACTTACCTCCCCTCAGACCCCACAGACTTACAAAGACAGTGATTTCAAACAATACTTACCTCCCCTCTGACCCCAAGATTTAGACAGTGATTTCAAACTTTACTTACCTCCCCTCTGACCCCACAGACTTACAAAGACAGTGATTTCAAACATTACTTACCTCCCTTCAGACCCCACAGACTTACAAAGACAGTGTTTTCATACAGTACTTAATTCCCCTCAGACCCCACAGACTTACAAAGACAGTGATTTCAAACAATACTTACCTCCCCTCAGACCCCACAGACTTACAAAGACAGTGTACAAAGACAGTGATTTCAAACAATACTTACCTCCCCTCAGACCCCACAGACTTACAAAGACAGTGATTTCAAGCAGTACTGGATGCCTGACAGCAGCTGCAGAGAGTGCTACGACTGCGGGGACAAGTTCACCATGTTTTTGCGGCGCCATCATTGTCGGATATGTGGCCAGATATTCTGCAGCAAGTGCTGCAACCAGGAATTACCTGGCAAGATTATTGGATATAAAGGTTTATCATATACCATCCCATTTGAATGCCGGGGCTGAACATTGGGATAAATTTTCAATTTTTTAAAAGGCTGCATATGCTAATGTCAAAATGGATAATTACTGCCAATTTTTTCCTACAGAATATGGCATTTTCATGAATTTGTTTTTTTTTTTTTTGAAGTTTCTGGATTAAAATATTATTATTCAAGCTGTGATTGCAAAATGAGTTAAACATTTCTCTCCATTTTAACATTTTTGTTTCACATATTACCAAATACCAGTAATGCCCTATTATTCCCCAGAACTTACAGCAACCTAAAATTTGAATTTGTGATGGCAATATGTCTTTTCTGTTTGCTCTCCACAATTTAGCAAAAGAATTTTAAAAATTGTGGCTAAAATTGTCAAATCGTAAAAATTATGTAAGATCACCAGATGAGCATAATCTGACATTAAAAAAATTATATTTACTAACTCCAAATAGAAAGTATGTCTTGATATAGCAAACTTCAGGACAGTTAGAAAAATTAGCAAGTTCAATTTTTTTTCAAAAAGAGAACCTATGTGACAACCCTTATATATATACACATATAAGAAAAAACTCATTTTTACTTAGTGATTTCACCTTACCAGCTTTCAATATAGCATTCCTATTTTTATTAAATTTTTACTGGCAACTGATTATATTTGTAGTCAAGCAATAGGTAAGGGCAGGTCATCAGTAGTTGTGACATTTCTAGGATTAATTCAACAGTAAAATAATTTATGGTGAGCTCTGGCACATCAAGGATGTTTTAACTCATTTAATGTTTGTTTGAATCTCCCCACTGACAGGCGGCATACGTGTGTGCACATACTGCTGTAAGGTTGTCCAGAGATATGCCCAACAGTCAGCTTCCACGGGGGACTACAAGACCCTGGAGGATCTCAAGGCCATCTCCCAGCTGTATAGTGAGTCCAGCAGTCGGTCACTCTCCCCCAGGCTGCCCTCTGGTATGGAGGACATGATCCCACCTCACAGGTGAGTCCTGGTGGCGTACAGGTGTGTCCAGTTATCCGGGTAGTAAGATTGCGCCCGGGTACCCGTGAAAATGTGGCTTTAATGTCTATACTATACCAACTTGGTCAAAGTGCGGCTCTTCTATGTTCATGTTGCAGTTCGCAAACAATTTATCAAAGAAAATTTTTGTTTGAAATGTATGCTGTGTTATATGTAAAACACAAAATTGCTTAGAAGAAATATTATGTTGCGTTTTAAACAGGTACCTGGGTACCCGTTCAAATTGTATGACTTGGTCAAATAACAAATTGTGTCACTGTTCCAGAGGTGAGTCCATTCCTGACCTACCTGGTCTAGTTGCACCTGATATGAACACACCCTTTGACCTGACCCCACAGTCGGAATTTTCTAGTCAAGAAAGCCTGCTGTTAGAGAGTAAACTACTTATACAGGTGAGAGAGTAAACTACTTATACAGGTGAGAGAGTAAACTACTTATACAGGTGAGAGAGTAAACTACTTATACAGGTGAGAGAGTCAACTATTTATACAGGTGAGAGAGTAAACTACTTATACAAGTGAGAGAGTAAACTACTTATACAGGTGAGAGAGTAAACTACTTATACAGGTGAGAGAGTAAACTACTTATACAGGTGAGAGAGTAAACTACTTATACAGGTGAGAGAGTCAACTACTTATACAGGTGAGAGAGTAAACTACTTATACAGGTGAGAGAGTAAACTACTTATACAGGTGAGAGAGTAAACTACTTATACAGGTGAGAGAGTAAACTACTCATACAGGTGGGTGGAGCTCCCTAATTGCAGCGATGTTGAATGTTAGAAGTTACTTTATGTTCGCTCTTTTGATAGATAATAATTTGCTATTATTCAATTCTTTGAAAATCAGTTATAAAATCTTTTTGAGATATAAAATGTGTTGCCATATGTTAAATTATTAAAATCCCAATCTGCTTCCACTACTCAACATATAAAAAAAATATGTTTTGTTCTTAGTATTAAATTTGTTCATAGAAAGCTCTATATTTAATGTCCTACTTACTACTGCATTCAAATGCAGCTTGTTCATTTTATTATTGTTCATGAACACATAAATCACAATCTCAGCTCAAACAGCGTCCTCATTTTACCACAGGACTCTGTCCAGCTGCGTGAACTGTGGCGGTTGATGAGTGATGCAGAGGCTGGTGTGGAAACCCAAACACTGAGGATCAGGCTGCGCACTCACCAGAACTGCATTGTGGGTAAAGAGCTGGTGGACTGGCTGATAAAGTACGACAAGGCAGCCACCAGGTCTGAGATAATTTATTAAAGAGTTCTTGTTCTTTTGTTTTTACATCTTTAAGCTTTCAGTTGTAACTTTCTTCGTTTTCACTTTATTAGTAAAGATAGCTAATCTAATTGAAGCCACTATTGCGGCACAATTAACACAGTAACATGGTCAGTCTCCAAACGAGCTACTCTCCAGGGTTTGAACATGATTCCAACACAAGTGGGTCAACTAGCAGGGTCAAGTCAACAGTCTAGCCACCATTCATATGATTTGTTTTACCTAAAGCCCTATCACTTAGCTGTATGACATTGACATTGCCAACAAGTTGTATGCCACTGACATTGCCAACAAGTTGTATGCCACTGACATTGCCAACAAGTTGTTTTCCACTGACATTGCCAACAAGTCATATGCCACTGACATTGCCAACAAGTTGTATGCCACTGACATTGCCAACAAGTTGTATGCCATTACCAAAAAGTTGTATGCCACTGACATTGCCAACAAGTTGTATGCCATTGACATTGCCAACAAGTTGTATGCCATTGACATTGCCAACAAGTTGTTTGTCATTGACATTGTCAACAAGTTGTATGCCACTGACATTTCCAACAAGTTGTATGCCACTGACATTGCCAACAAGTTGTATGGCACTGACATTGCCAACAAGTTGTATGCCATTGTCATTGCCAACAAGTTGTATGCCTCTGTCATTGCCAACAAGTTGTATGCCTCGGACATTGCCAACAAGTTGTTTGCCTCTGACATTGCCAACTCCTGTTTCAGAGATCAAGCCATGGCCATAGGGCAAGCTCTTATTTATGCCGGGTACCTGGAACCATTTAGCAACCAGCTCCCAGTTTTCAAAGATGATTTCACACTTTACCGACATGGGGAGGTAAGCTCATTAGATGATTTCACACTTTACCAACATGGGGAGGTAAGCTCATTAGATGATTTCACACTTTACCAACATGGGGAGGTAAGCTCATTAGATGATATCACACTTTACCAACATGGGGAGGTAAGCTCATTAGATGATTTCACACTTTACCGACATAAGGAGGTAAGCTCATTAGATGATTTCACACTTTACCAACATGGGGAGGTAAGCTCATTCTCAAAATCCTTATACCGACATAAGGAGGTAAGCTCATTAGATGATTTCACACTTTACCGACATGGGGAGGTAAGCTCATTAGATGATTTCACACTTTACCGACATGGGGAGGTAAGCTCATTCTCACAATCCTATACCGACATGGGGAGGTAAGCTCATTCTCACAATCCTTTACCGACATGGGGAGGTAAGCTCATTAGATGATTTCACACTTTACCAACATGGGGAGGTAAGCTCATTAGATGATTTCACACTTTACCAACATGGGGAGGTAAGCTCATTCTCACAATTCTTTACCGACATGGGGAGGTAAGCTCATTCTCACAATCCTATACCGACATGGGGAGGTAAGCTCATTCTCACAATCCTATACCGACATGGGGAGGTAAGCTCATTAGATGATTTCACACTTTACTGACATGGGGAGGTAAGCTCATTAGATGATTTCACACTTTACAGACATGGGGAGGTAAGCTCATTCTCACAATCCTATACCGACATAGGGAGGTAAGCTCATTCTCACAATCCTGTACCGACATAGGGAGGTAAGCTCATTCTCACAATCCTATACCGACATAGGGAGGTAAGCTCATTCTCACAATCCTATACCGACATAGGGAGGTAAGCTCATTCTCACAATCACCCAAGCAAGTTGTTATTTATGTTTATAAATTTAAAAAATCTGAAAAATATTGGCAAATTTTGAGAGAATAAAATACAATATTAATTTATATTAACACTTAACTTAAGTGCATTTTAATCAACACTTGTTGATAGTTTTAAAAATTAGATTTGATCACATTTTTCAAACACTTAATATCACCTTAATTAACCCAGTTAGGAAGTGGTTTGCTACGTCAATACATTCACATTAACACAGCTGGATCAAAACAATGGGGTTTCATTTAGAAGTAAAATGAAAACTACAAATGAAATTTTAAAAATTTGAATTAACGAAACACAACTTTTTATTCATATTGAACCCCTTTGATAAAAATGAAGTAGAAGCACAACACGTCATTTTATGAACCAAGTGTTCTTTTCATCAATTGACTGAATTAAAATGAAGCACAGTACATCACTGAGAAAACAAACACGACTGTGAATTAAATCAGTAAACATAACAAAAAAATCAACAAAAAACATTTAATAATAAATATATTCTTAGAAGCAAGAATAATTTTAGATATAGACATCTAAGAGAACTAAAAAAAAAAACCTGCAGGAAACAATGATTGACGTTTAAAAACACATTTAATAGTGTTGTTAAATGAAGATTCTGAGAAGAGGTTGTGAAATGAGCTGTCATGTCACTAGTGGTCAGTAAGCAGTAATAACATTCAGATTTTAGAAAAAAAATATTCTAAAGGAAATAAATAAAATATTAGTCATAGGTTTTTAGATGGTAAAATATGAAATTAAAAAAAAAAGTATAAAAAATAAAATATAATGATTAGTTACAATAAGATTACTTACTATAATAAGCTTGTTAGATTTACCGGTTAATCGGTTAGCCGGTCCTCAGATCAGGACGGGTCATCTTTATTCAGGACCGCGTAACCGAAAAAAAAAAAAAAACTAGCGGTAACGTAGTGAAAAAAACAACACAAGCCGAAACGCGCCTGTCACTCTCACTTTGTCACAGTGAGTAAAAGTGATACCACGATCCAGCTGACAAGTAGGTTGGCATTCAAGCCTTCAGTCTCCTAGCTGTAAGCGTGCGTACATGACTGACGCGTTATAGCCTTGCTTCACTGAAGTTCACAACTAATAGTACTAGCTACTGCTAAGGATTGATATTTTAAAAAAAATTTTAATTTTCTTAGTTGTCAAGGCACTATGACTGTACGAGAGCTAACACAGTGCGCGTTTGATGTCAACAACGGTCCAGGCCGAGGCTGTTTCTTTTCATATTGATTATAGTCTGTTTCTTATACAGACAAAGAAAGCTATAAAAGCATATGACCCCATGACCTATCGAGATTTTCTGATCACCGGTTTATAGTCTGTTTCAGGCATTCAAAAAACTTATCGGTGCATGACGCTTAGTGAAGTACATGTACCTATATTACGAGAGGTATTTGAAAGACGCAACAAAGATACCGGGCGATTAATCGGCCCACAAATTCGAGTTTGGTCTTTTAGTTTTGGTGACAGTTTTCCTGCTAGTCAAAGGCATTTGACGTAAGATTACCGCATTAATATTACAGCGAGTCTAGCTCAAACCCTATTTGAACAGAAAAAACGGGGAGGGGGAACGTGTGCCACCAAAATGCAATTATTCTGGCGAGTTAACGATTGAAAAATAATATGGTTTTTTAATAAATTCCTTTTTATCATCATTGTTTACTCCGTAGCTTTATAATTTTATTATTATTATTAATTTTAATATGCGATTTGACCGGCATCACACACAAGAGAGGTAAACATGACGTCACAACGGACGGTGCGAGGCGTAGGTTTTTGAAAATAATGAAAAATACCTCACTAACTTTAACGAACGATTGAACCGGTGCTCTTATTTAGACCGGTGAACTACGAGTCCTCAAAATAAAATATAAAAAAGACAATTAACCATCACCGTTTAAATAATTCTTTGGAATCTTTAAAAAAAAATGCGTTGGATTGAGGGCAATGCGAAAAGAGCTGAACGCAAGCGGGGGAAGCGGGCTTTGATGCCATCTGACGACGCCAGGCGACAACATTCTCTTGTTAGTTCTCAAAACATTAGGGATATAAGGACGAGCGGTTAACCGGTCTTTTTTTGAACGGTTAGCTGGTCCTCAAAAACAAACAGTCTTAACAACCTTATACTATAAGATTACTTTTATAATTTGTTATTCTCTAAGGAAGGGTAAGATTACTTCTATAATTAGTTATTCTCTAAGGAAGGGTAAGATTACTTCTATAATTTGTTATTCTCTAAGGAAGGGTAAGATTACTTCTATAATTTGTTACTCTCTAAGGAAGGGTAAGATTACTTCTATAATTTGTTACTCTCTAAGGAAGGGTAAGATTACTTCTATAGTTTATTATTCTCACCAAGTAAGTCAGTGCTTGAAGTGACTTTGAGCATGTGCTATAATTCTCACCAGACTGCCTCGTCTTTTGAGATGAAGGGAGAACCAGATGCTATGCCAACTATAACTGAAGAGCTGGAGAAGAACGAGCCCCTTTGGTTTCAAGAGATAGGGAAATCTAACAGTGAAGACACAGATGAACGTAAGTAACATACTGCTGTAGGGAAATCTAACAGTGAAGACACAGTTGAACATAATATTGCTGTAGGGAAATGTAACAGTCCGATCTACTTGCCGCACAGTTGTTAAAGAGGATGTCACAGTAGCCGAGGAGCGAAGGATGTTGGAGGCTACAGACAGAAGAGCTAGGAGAAAGGCCAAAACATTGGGAAGCACAGAACTCGTGTGCGAAAGCTGTGGTAAAGACTGTCACTCAAGGATAGAACTGCACAGCCACCGAGGAAATGCAACTCAACGCAACGGTGATGCACCATCGTCTCTATAGATGGAAGGATGCCGATTATAGATTATAGTTTAACCAACTCACATTCCCACAAGCCTATGTTTTGTTTGACCAACTCACATTCCCACAAGCCCATGTTTTGTTTAACCAACTCACATTCCCACAAGCCCATGTTTTGTATGACCAACTCACATTCCCACAAGCCCATATTTTGTATGACCAACTCACATTTGCTCAAGCCCATGTTTTGTTGTCCACAGAAGAATCCTCCTCTCTCCCCGAGGACCAGATGTCCACTCTGGAGTCTGAGGGACAGAAGAGCAATTCCTCAGAGTCTGACAATAGGACAATATTCTACCTTAGTGAAGGTTCTCACAGTGGTAGCTTTTCAGAGGTGCCCAAAAGTAGGTTTATGAGGACTCTCTAGTTACACCTTAGAGTTTTTTGTTTGAAAGTAAGGATTGCAAGAAAGGAGAGATAAAGTAAAGATTACAATGGTTGAATTAAATAAAGGAATGACTGATTTCTGTTTCAGTCACACCAATGAAAGAAATGATTGAAGAGCCACTTCCTAAGGGGGACTACTCTGTTCATGGATTAGGAGACGACTTTTTAAAAGGTTTGCCGATCTGTTTCTTAAATTTAACTTTTTAAAAGGTTTGAAAATTGTTTCTTAAATTTAACTTTTTAAAAGGTTTGCAGATCTGTTTCTTAAATTTAAATTTTTAAAAGGTTTGCAGATCTGTTTCTTAAATTTAAATTTTTAAAAGGTTTGCAGATCTGTTTCTTAAATTTAACTTTTAAAATTGCTTCAATGTCTGTTTGATGGGCACAGTGTGAACAAGTGTCACATCTTTGATTAATAACTTAACAAAATATTCTTGATGTCGCAAATAGGGGCCTTGTTTCTGGGCAAACCCCAAATGACCAGTCCAGACGTAGTGGTCAGCTCACATGGATGGAGAACTGCTGAACAGCTGAGAGAAGAAAATGGGGAGAGACTGGCCTATGAGAGGTTAAAGTAAGTAGAACTGACTGTCAGAGAGACTGGCCTATGAGAGGTTAAAGTAAGTAGAAGTGACTGTGAGACTGGCCTATAAGAGGTTAAAGTAAGTAGAACTGA
>MUZC01001432.1:438965-455376 GCA_002072015.1 Radix auricularia
TCTATCTTGTATCACTCAGGTAATGGCATTAAATCATTGACAGTTATTCTATCTTGTATCATTTAGGGGCATTTCCCTCTCAAATTATCCTGATTACTGAGCACTATATCAAGTATCATGATTACTGTACTACTCTATCTATGATTATTGAGTACTATATCAAGTATCATGATTACTGTACTGCTCTGTCTATGATTATTGAGTACTATATCAAGTATCATGATTACTGTACTACTCTATCTATGATTACTGAGTACTAAAGGGATGATATTATAAAGTAAATACCCTTGCTATGTATTTGATGAATGACTTTACAGCAGAGTGTCACAAAAAGATCATTTATAACATTTTTGTTTCTCTCAGGTCAGTCACTTTGTGCATCCCGATGTCCGCTTTGAAGGGGATGAAATGGACATTCGTAATTATGTCCATATCAAAAAGGTAATATTATTATGTCCATATCAAAAAGGTAATATTATTATGTCCATATCAAAAGGGTAATATTATTATGTCCATATCAAAAAGGTAATATTATTATGTCCATATGAAAAAGGTAATATTATTATGTCCATATTAAAGATGTAAGATGGAAATGATTTTAAAGTACCTTTAAAGCTCAATAAATCTTAAATGAGATATTTATCATTTACTTCCTATTTTTTAGGGGCAATGCATTGATAGCGTCAGGGTTTGAATATTAAATTTCATAGATCTTATTTTCTACTGCAAGAGAGGTTCATGATCTTTATTATTGAATAGTTCTCCTTCATGAACCTAATGTGATAGAAAATATGAAGTCAGTCATGCACAGCTTTGGCCTCTTTCATAATCTGACTGTCCTGTCCACTCACCCGGAATAGGTTCCTGGTGGTAACAAGAGTGACACCTCCATGTTCCACGGTGTCATCTTCACCAAGAACATCGCCCACAAGAAGATGAGGACAAAGATCATCAACCCGCTGATCCTGTTGATGAAAGGCACCATAGAGTTCCAGAGGGTGGAGAACAAGTTCTCGTCCCTAGAGCCACAAATCTTACAAGTAGGCACATGTTGGGCACATGCCTGGGCACATGTTCTTTGTTTGTTGGGGTCTATAAATGAAAACACGGCCTGTGTGGAGAAAATGTTTTATAAAGATAATCCCACTTGGCTTTGCTTTAAAAATAAATAAATTTGTGTTCATTTTGTGAAAAAGTGATATCATTATCAAGAGTTGTATGGCCTAATTCTCTCACTTGCCTCTTCTATTAGACTCTGCTACATTTGCCAACCTGCTTCATCTTTTGGGCAGTGCCATCTATTATATTCTTAGCATAAAAAATGAGTTCCTGGAAAAGTCTAGCTTCAGACACTGACACTAATTCTGATAGGAAGAAATTCAGGTGTTGTGCTCAAACCTTCAGACACTGACACTAATTCTGATAGGAAGAAATTCAGGTGTTGTGCTCAAACCTTCAGTCACTGACACTAATTCTGATAGGAAGAAATTCAGGTGTTGTACTCAAACCTTCAGTCACTGACACTAATTCTGATTTCTAAGAATCTATGAGCTAATGGTTTCTAAGAATCTATAAGACAATGGTTTCTAAGAATCTATAAGCCAATGGTTTCTGACAATCTATAAGCCAATGATTTCTAAGAATATATAAGCCAAAGGTTTCTAAGAATCTATAAGCCAATGGTTTCTAAGAATCTATAAGCCAATGGTTCCTAACAATCTATAAGCCAATGGTTTTTTTTAGCTGATGAAGAATTACAGTGGGGAGTTTTATCATTTAAAAAAAAAAGTTCACCCTAAAGATAAGTCACTGTCATGGACATTATGAGCATCACTTATTTAGCACACACTCCTAATTTTGTGCCACACTTCCCTGTTATTATAGGAGAGGGAGTTTATGCGTAACTGTGTTATGAAGATGATCGCCTACAGGCCCAATGTTGTGGTTGTGGAGAAGTCTGTGTCTCGCCTGGCCCAGGAGTACCTTTTGGAGGCCGGCATCACACTGCTGTACAACGTTAAACAGGTAGCAAACTGTGGCCACACTTGACAGCTGACTGGCCACACTTGACAGCTGACTGGCCACACTTGACAGCTGACTGGTCACACTTGACAGCTGACTGGCCACACTCCTGACTGGTTACACTTGACAGCTGACTGGCCACACTCCTGACTGGCCACACTTGACAGCTGACTGGCCACACTCCTGACTGGTTACACTTGACAGCTGACTGGCCACACTTGACAGCTGCCTGCCCACACTTGACAGCTGACTGGCCACACTTGACGGCCTGACTGGCCACACTTGACAGCTGACTGGCCACACTTGACAGCTGACTGGCCACACTCCTGACTGGCCACACTTGACAGCTGACTGGCCACACTTGACAGCTGACTGGCCACACTTGACAGCTGACTGGCCACACTTGATGGCCTGACTGGCCACACTTGACAGTCTGACAGATGGCACTCAAGATGGAGATTTTATAAACTGTTCAAACCACTAACAATGCCTTTTTTCCATCCGATCAAATTATTGATGCAAATAGACATTAAAAACTTTAATCATCGATCTAATTAAAAATCCTTGCCTTTTTGAGCTCTGTTTCAAACGATGATGAGTTTGATGGTCTTGAAATGCCAGGGAAATTGACAATTTTTCTACATTCTGTATTCAGAGTGTCATGGAGCGCCTTGCCAGGTTTACACAAGCTGACATTGTATCCTCTATAGACGGACTTGTCCGGAAACCTAAACTAGGATTTTGTCATGACTTCCGTGTCCAGACCTACAACTTACCCAATAGTGAGTGATATTGCCAGATAGGCATTCTTGTTATTGTTTTCATTTTGAAGATATGTATTACCTTAATGAAAATTTTGTTTAACAGGGCTGAGTTCATAATTAGAAATACATTGAACTATTGGATGACATTGGCCATTGATGAAAGAACTTGGTAAAAAATTCAGCAAGAAGAAAAAAAAGGAGTTAAAACATTATGTTAAGGTGTTATAGTGACTTGAAGTTTTAGTCTTTTTAAAAGTCTGTCAGGTGCACTGTGGCTAGAGCACTGGTCAACAATCTATGTCCAAAATATCAATGTTTTGCAACATCTCCTGGTGATAAAATTAAAAATGATATTTCCTCACCTCCCCTTGTGTCTTGAACAAAAAATATTTTTGATATAATATTGTGTCCATAAATGTAGAAATTATAAAATAAGACATGTTCTGAACTCCTTGTCTTTATTGCAGAGGAAAGTAAAACACTTGCCATATTTGATGGATGTGCCACTCACTTAGGGTGCACCATTGTCCTAAGTGGGGGAACATTAGCAGAGCTCAAAAGGGTAAGTAGAAGTGAAAGTGAAAGGAACGTTAGCAGAGCTCAAAAGGGTAAGTAGAAGTGAAAGGAACATTAGCGGAGCTCAAAAGAGTAAGTAGAAGTGAAAGGAACATTATGGGGAACTGAAAACGGAGAGTGAGGTTTAAGCTTAAGGGACATAAGAGGAACTTTGAAGGGTAACATTTCAAGATTTCAAACCAAGAAAACTGTGTCAAACATAACATGAATGAAACTGTTTGCTCATGTTTCCTCAGGTGAAACACATCCTAAAGTTCATGACGTACACAGCGTACAACTCACTCTTGGAGCTGTGCTACTGCATGGATGAGTTTGCCCTGCCCCACCCAGGGGCTGATGAGATAGGTCAGCCCTTCGAGGGTCTGGAGAACTCCATGGAGTTGGGACAGAATTCTTACGGGTCAGTGAAATTGGGGCATGAGGCGAGGGTGGCTCAAAATGCTTGTGGCAGACTCGCTGTCTAGGGGGATTTTTAGGTCCACCCTTTTGACCACAGATATAACATCAGGCGTACAGTACAGTTGTAAAAAAAGCAGTCACGAGACTTGAACTCAACAGAGTAAATGACGTTTATTTACACCATATATAGACATATGTATATCCATAGCAATATAGTGTAGCAGCTATCAAAGAATACGTTCACTGTGTTTGTCTCTCTCTCAACATATCGACAAAAACATGACCGTCCTGGTCCACGCTCAAAAAAATGTTTTTTGTCCTTACTCGTCCCTCTGCCTGCTTATATCACACACTCTCCACATTGCCCCTCTCACCTGACATCTCTACACACTCCCATGTGAACACCCGGTGAGTGAGTATTCAAGTCCACGGGTGTTCACGCTTTGTTTATCATTCACCCTACGTTTTCGCTCAGTCATTCTCACACCATAACATCTAACTGTGACAATGCTGAGGGTAGTATCAAGGGCATTTAGACACCTCAGCATGATGTCATGTCATGGATTCTAGTTATTTGTCAAAAAATAATATTGTTAATTACAATTTTTGTTTCAAATCTAAATTGTATTACAAGTTGTTACACTCCTTTACAATTCATAAGTAATTTTGTTTGAATAAGTGTGATTAAAATTTGTTCGGCATGGTACACATTTTGGTATTTTACATTGATTTACATGGGAGAAATTGTTTCCTTTAACAATTGTTTCTCTTAACGAGTACGATTCTAGAATGAATTATGCTTGTTATGAGCGGTTCCACTGCATTTTGACTGCCCATCAACTTTTAAAAAAAACAATGCAAACATTACCATTGGACTTTTAAAACCTGCTTGTTGCCCTGATGGCAACATATATTGATAACATTAACACAGATGAACATTTATTTAGTTGATAAAGTTAACAACCTCATGTCACATGTTTCAGGTTGAGAAATGAAGAGTCAGACAGCAAGTCCCAAGATGACAAGGAAGAATGTCGTGACCCTGTCAAGTTTGAGATGGATGTTGACTCGGACTCGGAGTATGAATCAGTGGAGTCTACCCCAGCATACACCGAGCCATCAGACTTAGACAAACTTGATCTTGTAGATGATCCCAGCAATGTGAATTATCAGAACCCCCGGGCAGTTCAAGGAAACGTGGATCACATGAAGACTGACAGATCCAGGCAGTGGACTGGTGGGTCAGTTGAGGGACCTGTCTCCGAGGTCCAGGGCCAGATGATGCCAGCGCTCAGATCCAGGCGTAACACCGACAGTGATATGATCAGACAGGAGGAGCTGGGTAAAGACACAGGGGACTACACCCAGGCCAAACTTTGTGCTGAGATCATGAATGCTGAGCTCAACCTGCCAGACGAGGACCACTTCGGGTGTGAGGACAACGGGAACGACAGCAGCACGGCTGGTGGCTCAGTGACCGCAGCTTTGTCCAGTTTGATGGAATCAACTGTCACTGGTTACCTGAACAACGCTACAAATGAAAAGAAAGAGAAAACCAGGCACAGCAGTGGGGTGTCCAACGCCAGTTACGTCAGTGATGGGATGTCTGGCCGCAGCACGCCGGAGTGTGCCTTCAAGACCGGGGGTCCTGATGATGTGCTATGGGACAGTTCCCCAAAGTTGATTGCAAACATCGTCTGCATCATTCCCCGATCAGCTGTTCCAGCTCGGGGTGAGCCCCTGCCTGCACGTGTTGACCCTACACGTGTTGACCCTGCACTAAACAACAATGAACCCGTCCCAGACGACACAACCTGTGGCCACACAGTCAAAAAACCAAGGAGTGCCTCTGAGGTGCTTCTCAGGACTGACCCCCATCTGAAGGAGCCAGACTGTCTCACGTCGGCCCACACTGAGATGAGTAAAACTGGATCGTCTCCTGGACTACTGTCCAGCTGTGAGGCTGATGATGGTCAGGCTGACAAAGACAGGGACGGAGCCAAAGACCCGTCGGCTGTCGCCAACACGTTTGTGAAAAAAAAATCCGAGCGGTGCGTGTCTGATGGTTTTCCCTCCCGTGCGACAACCTCCAAGTTGACAGAGCTGACCGACTTCAGTGATCCACTGCTGGGGTACCAGAACACACAAGATGAGTCCATCTTCCACTCCACCAACACCCAGAAGATTGCACTCAGGGAGATCAAACAGTCAAAGTACAAGAGGTTCCGCAAAGCCCTGGACGGGGTCCACCTCTCGGTCTCCCCCTACCATAAATACTCAGTGCCCTTCATGGAGACTGACAAAGGATCCAGGTGTGCAGTGAGGAGGTACCTACCTGATGAAATTTTCTGGTCCAATCGGTTTGACGGTGAGGCTGGTCAGATGTTGTCCAAGTCATCCAAGTTCTCAGATTCTGACCCGTCCAGCAAGATGAGCACCAAGACCAATATTCAAGTGCTGGAGCCCCATCCTTTGATTACCTGCAAGTTGACAGAACCTATTAGAGAAAATGAAACTCAGGTGTGCTGATAACTCAGGTTTACTATAAATTTTAATAAAACCGCAGCTTTTATATGTCTTTTTATCTTTGATAATATTTGATTCTGATCCATTGTATGTTTCCACTTTATGATAAGACATGTTGACTAAATTATCCCTCTAATCTGTCCTACACATGACAGAATTTGAAGAATTAACAAAATTCATGTTTTTTTGGTGTTTTTTTTATCACAGAAAATTTTAGCTGATTTCCGTGCAAGAGGAGGTCAAATACATGTCGTGAACGGTGTCAACGGAAGACAAAGTCATTTTGACATGGCCCCCAAAAAAGTAGAGGATTCAATAAATGATTTCACTGGCACTTTGTGGGAGAAAAAGGTATCAAATAATTTAAACTATTGCCATCTAATCCATGTTCTCTTTACACAGTATTATAAGCCTCATACAATTTTATCTGATATTTTTTTAATGATCTTAGGTTTACTAGTCAAAATTTATTACATTCCGTAAACAAACAAGAAACATAGAAATCAACCAGAAAAGTAGCCTCTAAAATTTACACAAAGTACCACCTACAAACAGACAGAGAAGAGTTGCAGAAAGAAATAATTAAAATCTTTTAAAAAGGCCAACTTTAAAAGAAAGGCATGCCTCCATGCAGGCCATGGAGTACGCTTAGTGTAACAACATGGATGATGTTATAAACCCAAGGCCATAATGTACATAGTGTAACAACATAGCTGGCCACGGTGTACGTAGTGTAACAACAAGGATGATGGTACCCATCGGAGCTAATTAACTCAGGGGCACCCATAGGTCCCTGGATTAGATCCCAGTCTTCACCGAGACATGAACCTAAGACCTTTTGGATAGCTAGCCAAACACGCTGCTGCTTGGCCACCGTGAAGCTCAATTGCACCAAATGCTAATCAATGTTTCAGACAGCTGACCATGATAATCTCACATCAACAGTAAGGTTTCTACTTCTTGATATAAACATCATGCTCAAAACCTATGTTTTCGAGCTAACTCATCAAAGTAGACCAAGATATTGCATACTCAGACATGAGCTGTTAAAAGTGGTCATCTGATCTATTAGTTTCTACCTGCTTGTGTTGGAGAACTATTGACTGTTGAGTTAACAGTTAACTTTTAGGATAAGACCAACAAAAGATTCATTCAAGGAGGTGAAGTATTTGGAGACTTATGATATTTCTTTCTGAATAAATACTACACAGCTGTACAGTTACTACAAAACTTGACACAAATAATACCATACCTCATAAATAACACAATGCCATGTAATTAAATACAGTTAAGTTATAAACTAAAGTTCTTCCACGTTCTTGTTCTCAGATTGACTGCTTGGAGCCTCTCAACCACCAGAGGCTGATGGTTCTGTTCAGCAGCTTCTCTTACAAGTCAGCCAACCACCCCTACCCTTGTGTTTACCCTTGGTCAGTTGGTTACCACCTCCTCCATCATGAGTTGTTGATTCTTTCTTGGGGCTATAGTTATATTATTAATGTACAAGTATCATCCTGCAGAGGATCTGTATGTTTTAATTTATTATACAAACTTAAATCCTTGAGGAATTATATTAATATTTTTTTTACTGTAGTGATTGCTAAAAGTTTTGATTATTTGTTTAAAAATTATTCAACTTGTCAAAAATTCTACCAATTTTGACTACTACTTAAAATTCTAATGATTTTTTTTAATAAAGATCAATATATTCCAGGAATATATACCATATACAAAATGTATAAACTTTATCTAATATTTTTTTTGTTTTGTTAGGTGAATATATTTGTAAAGCCTGCATGTTTTATTCCTACCTCACAGGGTCGTTACCATGGAGTTTTATGGTCGGAATGACATCACACTTGGTGGGTTTCTAGAGAGATTCTGCTTCAAGTGAGTACTTATATCTATTTGTATATCCTTGTGTGAATGTGCTTCAAGTGAGTACTTGTATCTATATGAATATCATTGTGTGGATGTGCTTCAAGTGAGTACTTATATCTATATGTATGTCATTATGTGAATGTGCTTCAAGTGAGTACCTATATCTATATGTATATGAAAACTTGTATAGTTGATGGTAGTCACAAAACTTTTATTGTTGATGGTAGGCACAAAACTTTTATTGCTGATGGGAGTCACAAAACTTTTATAGTTGATGGTAGTCACAAAACTTTTATTGCTGATGGTAGGCACAAAACTTTTATTGTTGATTTTAGGCACAAAACTTTTATCGTTGATGGCAGTCACAAAACTTTTATTGCTGATGGTAGGCACAAAACTTTTATCGTCATGAATTAACTCACTCTGATTTACACTAATCAACCTCCCAACAGAAAACAGTATGCCTGCCCCTCACCCACCTGCGACACTCCCATGACCGACCATGTCCGGCGGTTTGTTCACGGCAACGCCTGCATCAACCTGCTGCTGAAGAAGCTGGACAATGAAGTGCCTGGCGGCAAGGAGAACATCCTGACGTGGAGTTGGTGTCGCAAGTGTAAACAGGTAAATGCTCTCTTTAGATAAACCGCGCCTTATTTTATTTAAATGGACTACTTTCTTTGTATGCATAGACTTGTCATTTTGTCAGGTCTGTAGAGTCACTGGGCCTGGGCAGGAGTGTTGACGTCGATGGTCAACTCTAGTTAGGCTTGCGTGCTCCATGTCATTAAAAAAAAAAATAATACCCTTTTCAGTCCATGTCGGACTCTGGGGCAAGTGAATTAGCGTTCACAAGCTTATTTAGCCACCACTTACGAGCAAGGGATTGTGTGGCTAGCACAATGGCCCGGGGGCCTTGCCAGTACCCAGGCTCGAACTCGTGACTCGAGTACGTGCAACGGTTCAGCAGTCCAGCGCGCTAACACTCTGACCACCGCGGCCCTAATTATGGTCATGTGATTTACCAACTCACAATTAGTCTATCTATTAGAATAAAATCTGGCCAGTTTCATCACAGAAAAACAAAGTGAAGAGCTGTTTACAGTGAAACTATTTCTAAATTAAAGAAAAGCCAAAACATTTCACCAGAAACATAAAAGTTTATTAATTTTGAATACCCTTCAAACTTTCCAAATCCTTACATATAAATAAAATTGTCTTTGTATCAGGTGACTCCTGTTGTGCCCATCAGCAACGACACATGGAGTATCTCCTTTGCCAAATACCTTGACCTTCGCCTCCATTCCTCATCATTCCTCCGACGTGGGTCCTCCGAGCCCTGCACCCATTCTCTGCATCATGATCACTTCCAGTACTTTGGCCACCGTAACATTGTTGCTTCATTCAAGTGAGGGGCTGACTTGGAAAGCTTGATGCTCTAATCATTTCAGAATTTCATGAAGAGCTCAAGGCTGGAAACAATATGATGAATTAAATTAAAATAAATTTCTTCTTTTTTTTGATCAATTTAAGTATCCTATCTTAACTTGTCAGCAACTATTGCATTTAAATAGCCATAAAACCACTTACAAGTACTTACAGTTTCAAGGCTACCTAAATACATAGCATTTAATATTTACCACCAATATTCTCCGATATCTTCACCACAGGTATAACACCATCTCCCTCAAAGAACTGGCTCTGCCTCCGTGTATGGTCACTCTCAGGCCGCCAACATTTGATGCTACTGCCCTGGGTGATATGGTCAAAAATATTACATACAGGTTTTATCTGTAGTTTACATATCGTTTCATTGATGTTTAATTGTTTAGACTTTGAATGTAAAAACTAATTTTAAGTTCATAAGTTAAAATTAAAAAACCTGTAAAAAAAACAAAGTTTTGACTATAAATCCTTTATATCCGAGACATAACTAAAAATATATTCATTATAATACGCATCACACAACAATAAAAAATTCCATAATTTTTGTTATGTCTCATATATAAAGTATTTATAGTAAAAAAAACTACCACAGTTTGCCTGCTAAATTTCAGCTTGATTAGATAACAGAGAAAAGCTTTATAAAAACATGTTTAATGTAATGCGCACCGAGCAACAGACTAGCATAAACATTTACAGATCTGGAATATCATTTTAAAAAGTATCATCAATATAATGCACACTGCACAGCGAGACAGGAAAATATTAAAAAGGTTGTTCAATAAGCCACACACAGCGACACTCTAGCACAAAAGTTAACATGCTATATAGAGATAATCTAAAAATTCATTAATTTAATTACAGTACATTCGAAATTTTGATAGATAATTTTTATCGTCGCCACGAGTCTGCCTGCAAATTTGAGCAGGGAAGTAGGTTAAAAATTGATCCAAATTTTTTGCGACAAGCAATCAAACAATCAAGCAGATGCCACGAGTTAATATAAAGGGTTTAAAAAAAAATTGTTTTTCCATATTGGTTTGAGAGCAGATTCAAAATCTCTTTATTAATAATGTATTTTCTTTTTTTAATCCACACTTCAATACCAAAATATGGTATTTATAAAGTGTCTATAGACAATCCATTGCAATCACTTGCAAAGGGTCTATAAATATTGTATTGTCACTAAAAAAGGGCTAATAGACATTGTATAGTCATTATCAAAGGATCTATAGACAATGTATTGTCTTAACAAAGGGTCCATACACATTGTATTGTCATTCAAAAAGGGTCTATAGAAATTGTATGTCCATTTTCTAACATCCTCAGGGCCACCAACAGCTACAGTGTCATGCTAGAGAACACCATGAAACTAAAACAGGAATTCACCAGTGAAGCCCAAGTCAGGACCATCAGTGAGTTCCTGGTGGAACAGCAGGTACACAACACACAACACAACACAACACAACTTTTGTTTTCATGAGGAGTTATTATATAAGTTACAACTGCTAATAATACTACTGCTTATAAAACAGCTGCCTGTTGTGTTTCACATGTATCTTCAATAACTGTCTTGAAGCTTTTGTCATATAAAAATAATGCAGAACATAGATTTGAAGCTTTCACTCAGTTTTAGCAAGTCTTGTTTACAAGAAATTTGTAATCATCCATGCAAGAAATATTTTAAGAGTGAGAGGTGTTAAGAAGATAAGTGCAGATTTTGTAGAATGAGTTCAAAGTAGTATGGTAGTGACATGTAAGAGAGATGTTGTAACTTGTATAGATGATAGAGAGATGTTGTATAGATGAATGGGAGATGTGTTAAAGATTTGACATAGTTGTTCTGACTTTCCCAGTTTGACAAGAAATGTTTCCGGGACGCAGCCACCAACATCCAGATGAAGATACAAGAATTAATTCACTCTGTCACCACAGCAGCAGCTAGTGGGGCTAGTGGTAAGCTGTTTTTGTGTGTGGGGCTAGTGGTGAATTGTTTTTTTCTGTGGGGCTAGTGGTAAGCTGTTTTTGTGTGGGACTAGTGGTGAATTGCATTTGTGTGAGGCTAGTGGTACTGTTTTTGTGTGTGGGTCTAGTGGTAAGCTGTTTTTGTGTGTGAGGCTAGTGGTAAGCTGTTTTTGTGTGGGACTTGTGGTACAGTTTTTTTTGTGTGGGTCTAGTGTCACAGTTTGTTTTGTTTTTTTTTGACCTACTGAATTATTTTCAATAAAAAATTTAAAAAAAAAACAATAATCAATGTGCTTTAGTTCACTAGTTTTCATTCAAAGATTCTGAAATAAGAAAATGAATTTATTCCACAATGTGTTTTTTTAAAGCAATACCCAAGGCTTAAAGTGTGATTTTTATTATATATATTACTATTGTCTTTGGCCTTGTAGAAGTTCATATAGTTGGTGGCCGAATTTTGTTGTTGTTGGCCTATGGAATTTGTTTTTGTCTACTCTTAGCCAAAGAAACAGTAAAATTGGCAAGGCAGTGGCCACAATGGCTAAACTAAATAAATGGGTCTGGTAAAATTCCAAGCTAACGGAGAAAACCAAACTGTGTGTCTATCGGGACTTTGTCATCTGTATGATGCTATACAGGATTCAAAGCATGGACCACTTATACATCCAATGAGCGCAAACTTAACAGCTTCCACTTGAGGTGCCTGTGTTGCATCCTTGGCATTAAGTGGCAGGACAAAGTGCCTAGTTTTGAGGTCCTGATGTGGTCCAATATCCAAAGCAGTTTCTCAATCCTTATTGAAAGACACCTAAAATGGCAAAGACATGAAAAAGGAATGAGCCCTGGTTGCATTCCCAAGGACCTCGTATATGGAGAATTGGCAACAGGAAAGAGGAAGACAGATCACCCACGTATATGATTTAAAGATGTCTGTCAAAGGGATACGAAAGCAACCAGAATACACACAAACGACTTGGAGTGTAAGGCAGAAGACCGATCTACGTGGCGCTCAGCTGTAAAAGAGGGCATCATGGTAGTAGAGGAGTGAAGGATGGAGGAGGCTACAGACAGAAGAGCTAGGAGAAAGCCCAAAACAATAGGAAGTATAGAACTTGTGTGCTAAAGCTGTGATAAAGACTTTCACTCAAAGAAAGGACTGCTCGGCCACACAATGAAATGCAAATCAATGCAACGGTGATGCACAATCGTCGCGCGAGATGGAAGGATCCCGATGAACCAAAGTAAAATAGTTAAGATAATATCTGTTGCAGTTTTTTTTAAAGTTATATTTTTGTGTTTCAGTTTTGACAATGATATTTTTGTTTTGCAGATTGTGATATGAGCTTCCATTTGTATTCAATATTTGATAACATTGAACTGCTGAAGAGGACAATATGTGAGGACGTCCTGAAATGGAACACAAGGTTTTTTAAATTTTTATTTTTCCATGTAATGCACTACCCTCACATGGACACCAACTGCAACCAAAATACACACAGAAAATGTTCAAACTATATAGCATTCTGTTATTATTAGTCTTTGAACTGAGTTTATTTAACAACTACATATCTCCAGCCTACGCCATTTATCTAGTGTAAGACTTAATGAAAGATATTTGCACATTAAGAATTCAAATAAAATATTATATCACTTTAAAAATAAATTTTCTCAGCAACATTGACTCATGCTATATTATTTGAATAAGATCTCCCAGTATCATTGACTTATGCTATATTATTTCAATGAGATCTCCCAGTACCATTGACTTATGCTATATTATTTCAATGAGATCTCCTAGTGTCATTGACTGACACTATATTATTTCAATGAGATCTCCCAGTACCATTGACTTATGCTATATTATTTTAATGAGATCTCCTAGTGTCATTGACTGACACTATATTATTTCAATGAGATCTCCCAGTATCGTCTAATGCTATATTATTTCAATGAGATATCACATCTCTCTAAGGATGCAAGAGTTCATGGCCAACCAACAAAAGAAATCACGACCCCAGCCTTCCAAGAAAGAAAGGGATTCTGGCAATATGGTGGAGGATGTGAGTGGAGTTCTTAAAGCTGATTTTAGAACCCGTGGAAAATTTAGTGATAAACCAACAAGCTTCAAAGATGACTGTGGTACCCATCCTTAAGTAACACAGAGGAAAGCTGTTCTCAAACTATCATTTAGTCATTAACCCATACAATTTCAAACCTGGTCCTGTTACCTGTCATTCAGCCACATACATCTGCTGTTACATATCTTTCAGTAGCATATGTCTGCTGTTACATATTATATCTTTCAGCAACATAGATCTGCTGTTATATATCTTTCAGCAACATATGTCTGCTGTTACATATGTTACATATCATTCAACAAAATAGATCTGTTGTTACATATCATTCAACAATATATATATATCTTGTTACATATCATTCAACAATATATATATATCTTGTTACATATCATTCAACATAAATCTGTTGCTACATATCATTCAGCAACATTATAGATCTGTAGTTACATATCAGTCAACAACATAGATCTGTAGTTACATATCATTCAACAAGTAGTTACATATCATTCAACAACATAGATCTGTTGTTACATATCATTCAACAACATAGATCTGTTGTTACATATCACTAGCTTATTATTACTTTAAAAAGAGCGGTATATAGATATGGCATAATTCTGGTTACAAAAACTCTATAACAGCTTATGATAATTAAATTATGAGGTAACCTTGATGGTAAATCTTGTAGCAAATAAAGTAAGAAAAAATGTCTTCTTCTTGTCTGTCTGTAATGCTTAGTACAATTGGTAAATTGATTTCCTTTGCCCTGCAAGTCTTTATGATGAATATTCCCCAAATGTCTTTACTTCAACGTTGTATGTATGTTCCCCAAATGTCTTTACTTCAAAGTTGTTCCCAATATTTTTAATTGTATCAAAGATGTCTACAGGGATTTGATATTTCAAAACGTCTATGTCTATGTTGCTACAATGTCACACTATTTGGTTTAATTAATGTTGCAAAAGGTCTAAGTGGATTATTATTGTGGCTACAATATTATAAAAAGTCTTGTGTTTTTTTTAAAAAACATTTGCCAGCTTGAGAGGTCCTTGAAAGTAGCAATAGATCGCAGCAGCAATAAAACCTCAGCTCCTCCAACACCAGCCACTTCCACGCCACCACCCCAGACTGGAGGAGCCACCATAACTCTACCCAACTTCCCAGCATCACCTCCCTTGAAATCCAGTCTGAGCTCAGCAGACGACTCATCCATAGGTAGGAATTTTATCTTGAGTTTTAACTTCTCTCTACTTCTTCCTTACTTTGAAAACAAACAACCACTGTCCATGGGGTCATTTTAGTGGCAGTAAAACTTTTGAATAAAATTATGAAACATTATTGAAGTGACTAACACAAGCTATGTTTAAGAAACCAAGAACAAAATAAGGCAACTGAAGTTTTAAGAAATAAAGCATACGTTTCCTGGTGGCCATTAAAGTTGGCAATGGTCACCTTTAAACCTGCCTAATTGATCTTTTTTTAAAACAAATAAGGAACTTTGTTACAGTTTCTTTAGCAAGATATTTTCCCTGTTGGGATAAAGGTAAAATAATTCTTCATTACATTAAATTCCAATTCCTATTTGTAAAATAAATGTATTTTTTCACCCTATTTAAATGAAATGTGTTTTAAATTTTTTTTCTTAGTAACAAGTGGAGAGCACTCTGGCAAAACGCAGTCTGTACCAGTAGTGGGGAAACCTGCTAAAGTAATTTTACCAGCCACATCCGCCTCCCCTGAGGTCCAAGTCACAGAGGCGTCCACAGCCTCACTTCAGTCCCTGACAGCGTCCACCATGGCTACTGAAGGGCAGGGCTCAAATGTAGGACCGCCGCCCACTGCAACTGGAGCTCCAACGCCTTCGACTGCAGCAGAAGGTTGGTGAAAACAATTAAAATTTGCAGTAACAATCTTAAATTTATTTGAAAACTATTGAAGTTTTCATCTCCCTATGAGATTCAATGTCGTAGCTTGTTGATTTGATCTGAAGCAGTGACTTAAAGTGCAAGTTCCAATTGGTATTTTGAGAAGCTGAAAGATAATTGTTTTTTCCCGCCAGCTTGCTCTTCTTTCAATAAAGTTAGCATTTACCACCTTCCCTTTTCTTTTGCTGGTTGATGGCAAGGAGTTTGCCTGCCAAGCAGTCTCCAACACAACTATTAATGTGACTTTGGTTCCTTACTAAAGATTTCACCCTCAAACTTGTCATTGTGAAAAGATGCTACAGCCTGTTGTGTCCTGGTTCCTTGTTGATTAGATTGCTGTCCAGTTACAGCCTGTTGTGTCCTGGTTCCTTGTTGATTAGATTGATGTCCAGTTACAGCCTGTTGTGTCCTGGTTACTTGTTGATTAGATTGATGTCCAGTTACAGCCTGTTGTGTCCTGGTTCCTTGTTGATTAGATTGATGTCCAGTTACAGCCTGTTGTGTCCTGGTTCCTTGTTGATTAGATTGATGTCCAGTTACAGCCTGTTGTGTCCTGGTTCCTTGTTGATTAGATTGATGTCCAGTTACAGCCTGTTGTGTCCTGGTTCCTTGTTGATTAGATTGATGTCCAGTTACAGCCTGTTGTGTCCTGGTTCCTTGTTGATTAGATTGATGTCCAGTTACAGCCTGTTGTGTCCTGGTTCCTTGTTGATTAGATTGATGTCCAGTTACAGCCTGTTGTGTCCTGGTTCCTTGTTGATTAGATTGATGTCCAGTTACATAATTAAATTATGAGGTAACCTTGATGGTAAATCTTGTAGCAAATAAAGTA
>MUZC01001432.1:455522-479079 GCA_002072015.1 Radix auricularia
TACAGCCTGTTGTGTCCTGGTTACTTGTTGATTAGATTGATGTCCAGTTACAGCCTGTTGTGTCCTGGTTACTTGTTGATTAGATTGATGTCCAGTTACAGCCTGTTGTGTCCTGGTTCCTTGTTGATTAGATTGATGTCCAGTTACAGCCTGTCATGTCCTGGTTCCTTGTTCATTAGATTGACGTCCAGCTGCAGACAGAAGAAAAAAATTTCAAAGATTAAGAAAAAAATTAGCATAGCTTAAGAAAAAAATTTGGAGGGCTTTGTTATTTTATTCTTCATTCAAGTTCCATCCTTCATTTAACAGACGACTCACCTGACGGTTGGTTCCAGGACTTGAAGGGTGTCACAAGACGCTGGCTGTCCACATCTTCCTTTGTTCCCTTATCCTTGCCATTGTAAGTTTACATGCAACAATGATGTCTAGGAGTATTATTAGCAATACAATTTTCTATATAAAGATTACGCCAAAATGTTTTTGTTTTAAATTTTCAACACAAATGTGCTAATCATCATCAACTTATTTTTTGTCTTCTCAATTATTGTGAGACATTTAAAATGATTTCATTGAAAGAATAACATTGAAATTACGAGAATATGATCAGAGATTAGAGTTAACAGTAACTTTTTAAAAGCTAAAAAAAAAACCTACACATTATTATTTTTAAAATTTACAATAACTGAACAATTTTTTTACATATGACTAGCCACTGGAAAGAAAATAAATAATTTAAAGTAATGCACCATGAAATGTATTAAATTTTTTAAACTGATATTTTACTTTAAGCACGTTGACAACGCTGCTTTTAAAATACCGGGCTGAATGTTCTTTTTGATTAACGATTTTGGTTGATTCAGTGACTACAGTGAACACCATACCCTGCCGCTGTGTGAACGGGTTCCTATTGTGGTCTATGACAATGAGCCCAGCTCTATTATTGCCTATGCCCTCAGGTCAGTTCAACTTTTCCAAATGCTGAAGTACAAAAGCTAATTTTAGATTTTTTTTGAAGTACAATGTCACAGTACAATGTCACAGTACAATGTCGCAGTACAATGTCGAGTACAATCTCACAGTACAATGTCACAGTACAATGCCAGGGGACAATGCAACAGTACATGTCACAGTACAATGTTACAGTACAATGTCAGGGGACAATGTCACAGTACAATGTCACAGTACAATGTCAAGGGACAATGCCACAGTACAATGTTACAGTACAATGTCAGGGCACAATGTCACAGTACAATGCCACAGTACAATGTCACAGTACAATGTCACAGTACAATGCCACAGTACAATGTCACAGTACAATGTCACAGTACAATGCCACAGTACAATGTCACAGTACAATGCCACAGTACAATGTCACAGTACAATGCCACATTACAATGTCAAGGGACAATGCCACAGTACAATGTCACAGTACAATGCCACAGTACAATGTCACAGTACAATGTCACAGTACAATGCCACAGTACAATGTTACAGTACAATGCCACAGTACAATGTCAAGGGACAATGCCACAGTACAATGTCACAGTACAATGCCACAGTACAATGTCACAGTACAATGTCACAGTACAATGCCACAGTACAATGTCAAGGGACAATGCCACAGTACAATGTTACAGTACAATGTCAGGGGACAATGTCACAGTACAATGTCACAGTACAATGTCAAGGGACAATGCCACAGTACAATGTTACAGTACAATGTCAGGGGACAATGTCACAGTACATGTCACAGTACAATGTTACAGTACAATGTTACAGTACAATGTCAGGGGACAATGTCACAGTACAATGCCACAGTACAATGTCACAGTACAATGTCACAGTACAATGCCACAGTACAATGTCACAGTACAATGTCACAGTACAATGTCACAGTACAATGCCTGGGGATAACAATAATGTTTCTGGCTTAACATAAACCAATTTGTCCATGGAGGCCAAGGGATGTAAAGATCACCATGTTACAGTGTCATTCTGATTGGTTCCTTCTCTAACTCAAATGTTTCTTATTTTGCAGTTCCTCAGATTATTTGTGCCGGCTTCGAGAAATCCATACTGCAACTAGACGTACAAGTTCTGATCCAAATGTGCTTGGGTACGTCAGCGTACTTTGGTCCTTTTACGATTACTCAGAAAAATTAAAATCATAAATTTTTATTATAACAAAAATGAAAACCCCATGAGAGATTTTAACAGGAAAACTCTTCTAGGCAACGTATAATTCTCCAGTCAGTGTAAAACATAATATTATGTTTATAGCAGAAAGGAATCTATTTTTAACATTTTCCTAATTATTTCTTTTAATGTCGAGTGGCTATATTTATCAGAATATAGATTTTATCCAGTTTTCTTTGACCCTCAGGGCTCACACCAACAAAACTACAGGACCCCTTGGTTCAGGGGGTGAGGGAGGGGCAGAGGCAGGTAAGTGGAGCATCTGATTCTATGACTAGAAAAAGCTTTTGTCTATCTTATTGCTATAGGTGGGCAGTGGTCAGCTCTGTTGGATCTCATTAAGTCTTGACCAAAACAAAGGGTTGAATGATAACAGTGACGACATGAGCTCTTGGACATTCACAGATGTACAAAGATAAAACTTGCTGCTGAGTATCCTGAGTTTTTTCATTGAAGGATACAACTTGCAACTGTTTGCTAGCAAGGTCCAATATTATGATAAAAATGACAGTGGTGGTATAGCAGGGACCAATTTTAGCAAGTTCTAATGTCCAATTCTGTGCACAGTTGAAACAAGTCTTGAGGTCCATGTTGAGAAGGCGTCTCATTATATAATTTTTTAATTATTATTTTTGTTTTTGTTGGGGGGGGGGGGATGCGTAATGCAAGCTTGACCAGATGTTCAGTTTCTTCACTTTATGGTTCTGATCTTTGATTTAAATGACATTACAAGAATTAAAAACTGATTTTTTCACATACATTTCTATTTTGAAGCCCTTTGTGCTAGGAAGTTTACACAGTCCACTTGTTAATGTTCTCACCATTTCATATTTACAAAATGTGTCTCTTTAACTTATGTAGCAAGTACTTAGATTGAGAATAAGCTTTCACAAAAATTTCAATCTTCAAAATTATTAAAAATTAACTGCAGACAATGAGCCCAAGAATGGGAAATATGTGGCTTTCAACACAGTTTAGGTTCTGTGTCAATTCAACTTAATTATTAAACTTTTCATTGAAATAATACCATCATTGAATGAGAAACACGTAAGAATGATTTTAATTTACTTTTTTTTATTCATCATTTCTCTATAAAATTCTCTATTGAAGTTAACGAGACAGCATTATCTTGGCTAAAAACTTAATCCCCTTGTGTTAATTTTTTCTTTAATCATATTGCCAAATTGCCATTATAACTTGTCAATATGTCAAGCTAGTGGCTTCATATAACCAAGTAACCTCAAGTAACACTCAAACTGTCTGTTGATAAATTGAGGAACAAGACATATAACAACTATTCATCTACATGACATGGCTTGCAGTCAGCCATTATACATCATCTCTTTAATGAACAGCTATACCAATCTTGTCATCACGTACAGTACGCTGCCTCTCAGTTTGACTCTACAGAATCTACAGTTCTCATTTCAAGGCTTTGTTATGTATAAATATTTGGGGAAACTTATCTATTTTGGTCAATTATGTTCACTATAAAACATCATATTTCTAGTTCACTTTGTGTTTATAATATATAAAATATTAATGGAACTTTATTTGCTTGTATGTGAACTATAATCTCCTGTATAGAAGGAACGTTCATAATGTAAAGATTAGATAAGATTTAGAGGAATGTGTCCTGGTAATTGATTATCAACATATTTCTACTCTCCTGTTTATCTGCCATTGGCCAAAGTCATGTTGAAAGCCTTGTATTAGAGTTCAAAGGGTTTCTCTATCTTTATCTTAGATATACAGACGCTCCTTCTATGCAGAAGATAATTGCGTCCACAGATCATGAGAGATGATCTGTTGGCAAGTGATGCAGCGGTCACAGGCCACGGCTATAGGGGTGGTATAGCAGGGACCAATTTTAGCAAGTTCTAATGTCCAATTCTGTGCACAGTTGAAATTTGTTTTATTTGTTTTTAAGAAAGCAGATGTGGTTTTTCTTTATAACTCAAATCATTTTTTAAAATAATATAAAATTTTGAAGAAACCTTCAAGTAAATTGGTCCTCTATCAGTGGACCATTCTCTGGTTCCAATCTTTTAATAACAAAGTATTCAAAACTTCTGACTTAAAATACATGATTTTGCTTGCAAGAATCCATCTTCTTAAGTTCAGTAATGAATATCAGCCTTTTACAAATTTCAGATTTCTCCACAGTACTTTCATATTGTTTTCCCAATGCTATTAGCTGGTGTCAATTTTATTGATTTCCCCCGTTTCTTTTGGCAACGCTGCTATTTTTCTTCATTTTACTTTTCTTTTGCCCTTTATTTGTTCTGCTTTATTACCCAGGTCGGAGGTCAGGTGGGGGAATGTTATCATTTCTCCGAGGCAGTTCACGTGAACCCAGCCCCCACCACACTTCCCCCCATGCCCCTCGTCATGCTGTGGAAGCTGTTCGATATGTCCCTGGGTCAGACTGGGGGGAAAGTGGAGGGCACCCAGGTAAAACTGACCTTCTTTGCACCTGCCTACCACAATACGGCACCTGATTTTATTTACCCCTTTTCTCTTGTTAGACGCTTTTTCCATCCTTTTTTGCGCTTCTCTAAGCTATTAATCAATCAGAGATTCATTTTGATCGGAGCTTCGCTTCTTGTATACTAAATTTTCACCATGAATTAGCTTTTTAATTTGTTATTGACATTTCTTGTAGCTTGTATTTTTGTGTGTGTTGAGATAATATTTAATTGTTTTTACTTACCTGAGCTTTTTCTCATATTGGTGTTGCTGTGTTTTTTTCCTCCAATATATTTTTTCTGATTATGTGATAATACAATTTCCTTCTCTTATTTATCCAGTGTTCCCCCAGCGCTTGAAAATAGTTGGTATATGCATACAAAATAAAATAGCGTCAAACATATTCCATCATGCAGAATAAGAAAATAAATAATGTTTGATCTGGAACCTTCCAGAGTTTAAATTTTTTAAAAATTTGCCATCCAGAAAATGTAAAATTAATTTCTATGTGTTCAGCTTAAAATTATGTCCCAAATATAACCATGCTGTTTTTTTTATAAATTTATTTTATTATGTCAGTTAGTGTCATTCTAAAGTTTAAAAAATTGTGGCGTCCTTGGGATAAAATTGTAAAGTGTTATGATTTTATTTTTTTCTGTTTGCTTTGTCAGACGATGTTGATGTATCCATCCTGTCTGACGAAGCAACTCCTTCACCAGAGGAGAAACCAAAAGTTGGCAGTGCCCTCCCCTCTCCACACATTGAACTTCGTAAGTTCAAATTTCTTTGGAATGTTATTTTTAAATCATTACTATCCTCTTAAATTAGATTTTTATAGAATTAGGTAGAGATTTTGATAGTTTTTATTTTTTTAAATATAAACACGGCCATTCTTTACACCGCAATTCTTTACACTGCCATTCTTTACACCGCCATTCGTTATATCACCATTCTTTACACCGACATTTTTTACACCGCCATTCTTTACACTGCCATTCTTTACACCGCCATTCTTTACATCACCATTCTTTACACCGCCATTCTTTACACCGCCATTCTTTACACCGCCATTCTTTACATCACCATTCTTTACATCACCATTCTTTACACTGCCATTCTTTACACCGCCATTCTTTACACCGCCATTCTTTACATCACCATTCTTTACACCGACATTCTTTACACCGCCATTCTTTACATCACCATTCTTTACACCGCCATTCTTTACATCACCATTCTTTACATCACTATTCTTTACATCACCATTCTTTACACCGCCATTCTTTACACCGCCATTCTTTACATCACCATTCTTTACATCACTATTCTTTACATCACCATTCTTTACACTGCCATTCTTTACACCGACATTCTTTACACTGCCATTCTTTACACCGCCATTCTTTACACTGCCATTTTTTACACAAGTCATTCTTTACATGGCCATTCTTTACATTACCATTCTTTACACAGCCATTCTTTACACCGCCATTCTTTACATGGCATGAAAATTTATTAGAAAAAGGTTATTAAACATATTTATTAATATTATGATGGCAAAATTTTTTTTAAAGTTTGTAAAAAAAACTGAATTGCAATCTGTTAGTATAATATTTCTTGAACATAAAAAGATACAGAATAAAACTTTTTTCTCCTTACATTAAAAAATATTTCTTTGGAAGCAACTGTATAAAATGGCTGACAGTAAAACATTGTTTAAATGTAGCTTTGCTTTAAAAATTTTCTACAGAATTTTCAGATGCCACTGCAAAGTTTTATTGTCGAGTTTATTTCGCTGAACAGTTCAGGAAGTTAAGAAAGTTGCTATTTTCAGGCAATGATAATCTGTAAGTCCTTTGAATATATTTAATTGACTTTTGTGACATCCTTTCCACCACAGAAAAATGTATACAAATCCTAAAAGAAGACTAACATAAACAAAAGTGTAAAGTTAAAATATTTGTTCTCTGTTTTGAACGTGACAAGTTAAGTTTAGGCAGTGAGGTCTTTCTGTATCTAAAACCTGTAACCAAATAATTTTTATTGGAATATAAAACCTGTAACCCAATCATTTTTATTTGAATCTAACAACTGTAACCCGATCATTTTCTCTTTATTGAAATCTTCCACAACTCAAACTGTAACATACCTTTGTTAGAGATCTCATTATTTTTAAAAAAAGTAATTGAATTAACAGTTTGGTTGTTAATAGGGCATGCACATACTTTCAGAGATTGAGTTACATATATAATAAGTTACCTTTTAAATGATTCAACTTATCAATTAATTTTTACATGAGTCTCATCCAATGTTCCCTCCAAGCCGTGCAGTTGTAAGGCCAGGCAGCTATCTGCCTGGCACTATACAACAGTCTAAAGTTGGTTACGGTGCAGCTAATTTTGATTTGAATAATACATGTGGGAAGTGGGATGTCAAATTTTGCTCATTAAAAAGGCACGTGGGACAAATTTGCACATGAGTTTTACTTTTTCCTACTAACCAATGAAACTCAGAAGGAACATTGGTCAAATGTGGCATAAGCTTTTTGTATTACTCCTTTAATAAGGTTTTTTATTTATGCTTTTCACCATATAAATCATTAATGTACCTTGTTTTAAAAAAAAAATTTTATCATTAAGGAATAAACATTTGACATGTTGTGTATTTCAATCGTGTATCTTCAATCATGTATCTTCAATCATGTATCTTCAATAATGTATCTTCAATCATGTATCTTCAATCGTTTATCTTCAATCCGTGTAAATGGGGCAATGTGTGCTATAAACAATTTCCTTTTGTTATCTCCTTTAGCTTCATCCGATCGTTGGGTCGCTGCAAGTCTTGGGAAGCAAAGGGAGGCAAGTCAGGCTCATCCTTTTGCAAAACTGATGGTTTGTAACCTTTATTTTACTAAAAATGTCTTGATACTTTGGGCCTTATTGAGGTTGTTTATATTTTCAAAAACAGAAGCTTTTCCTTTGATTGAATTGAAATGTTTTTCATTGTTTAATGCGATGCTTAAGAAGCCATGTATTTGAAAGATATTTTATATTGTCAAGTACATTTTTCAAGCAATTAAAATAAATGGTTTCATTATTTATTCAACTATGGTTTGATTCTTTTAAGAAGGCTCCTTGAAAAGTTGGTCTCAGCTGGATACAGACTAAAGCACTCAGAAATACAGAATGTAACATAACCATAAGACACCATCAAATAAGCCAAAAATTGGGTTTTTTTGTCTAGAATTTACACAGTTGTACACACGTTAACATTTTAACAATTTTGGTGGTCAGTGTAAGGAAAGCTACTATCACACACATTTCATCTATATATTCGTGGTTAGTGTAAGAAAAGCTACTATCACACACAATTCATCTATAAATTGAATGAGATTTCTTCTCTCAACAGATGACAGATTCATCTTAAAGCAGATGTCCAACATGGAGGTGGAGTCCTTTGAGAAGTTTGGACCCCAGTACTTTCAGTACATCAGGACATGCATCACTGAACAGGTCAGTCAATAGCACCCCTAGTACTTTCAGTACATCAGGACACATGTCACGGAACAGGTCAGTCATTAGCACCCCCAGTACATCAGGACATGCATCACTGAACTGGTCAGTCATTAGCACCCCCAGTACATCAGGACATACATCACTGAACAGGTCAGTCACTAGCACCCCCAGCACATCAGGACATACATCACTGAACAGGTCAGTCACTAGCACCCTGAGTACTTCCAGTACATCAGACATGCATCACTGAACAGGTCAGGCTCTAGCACCCCCAGTACATCAGGACATGCATCACTGAACAGGTCAGTCACTAGCACCCCCAGCACATCAGGACATGCATCACTGAACAGGTCAGGCTCTATCACCCCCAGTACATCAGACATGCATCACTGAACTGGTCAGTCACTAGCACCCCCAGCACATCAGGACATGCATCACTGAACAGGTCAGGCTCTAGCACCCCCACCACATCAGGACATGCATCACTGAACAGGTCAGGCTCTAGCACCCCCAGTACATCAGACATGCATCACTGAACAGGTCAGTCACTAGCACCCCCAGTACATCAGGACATGCATCACTGAACAGGTCAGTCACTAGCACCCCGAGCACATCAGGACATGCATCACTGAACAGGTCAGTCACTACCACCCCCAGTACATCAGGACATGCATCACTGAACAGGTCAGTCACTAGCAGCCCCAGTACATCAGGACATGCATCACTGAACAGGCCAGTCACTAGCACCCCGAGTACTTCCAGTACATCATGACATGCATCACTGAACAGGTCAGTCACTAGCACCCTCAGTACATCAGGACATGCATCACTGAACAGGTCAGTCACTAGAACCCCCAGTACATCAGGACATGCATCACTGAACAGGTCAGTCACTAGCACCTCCAGCACATCAGGACATGCATCACTGAACAGGTCAGTCACTAGCACCCTGAGTACTTCCAGTACATCAGGACATGCATCACTGAGCAGGTCAGTCACTAGCACCCCTAGTACATCAGGACATGCATCACTGAACAGGTCAGTCACTAGCACCTCCAGCACATCAGGACATGCATCACTGAACAGGTCAGTCACTAGCACCCCAAGTACATCAGGACATGCATCACTGAACAGGTCAGTCATTAGCACCCCAGTACATCAGGACATGCATCACTGAACAGGTCAGTCACTAGCACCTCCAGCACATCAGGACATGCATCACTGAACAGGTCAGTCACTAGCACCCTGAGTACTTCCAGTACATCAGGTCATGCATCACTGAACAGGTCAGTCACTAGCACCCCTAGTACATCAGGGACATACATCACTGAACAGGTCAGTCACTAGCACCTCCAGCACATCAGGACATGCATCACTGAACAGGTCAGTCACTACCACCCTGAGTACTTCCAGTACATCAGGACATGCATCACTGAACAGGTCAGTCACTAGCACCCCTAGTACATCAGGGACATACATCACTGAACAGGTCAGTCACTAGCACCTCCAGCACATCAGGACATGCATCACTGAACAGGTCAGTCACTAGCACCCTGAGTACTTCCAGTACATCAGGACATGCATCACTGAACAGGTCAGTCACTAGCACCCTTAGTACATCAGGGACATACATCACTGAACAGGTCAGTCACTAGCACCTCCAGCACATCAGGACATGCATCACTGAACAGGTCAGTCACTAGCACCCCTAGTACATCAGGACATACATCACTGAACAGGTCAGTCACTAGCACCCCTAGTACATCAGGACATGCATCACTGAACAGGTCAGTCACTAGCACCCCTAGTACATCAGGGACATGCATCACTGAACAGGTCAGTCATTAGCACCCCCAGTACATCAGGACATGCATCACTGAACAGGTCAGTCACTAGCACCCCCAGTACATCAGGACATGCATCACTGAACATGTCAGGCTCTGGCACCCCCAGTACATCAGGACATGCATCACTGAACAGGTCAGTCACTAGCACCCCCAGTACATCAGGACATGCATCACTGAACAGGTCATTCATTAGCACCCCCAATTCATCAGGACATGCATCACTGAACAATTTAGTCACTAGCACACTGAGTACTTCCAGTACATCAGGACATGAATCACTGAACAGTGGGGGTAAATAAAGGTGAGAATGGTGCCTGAGTATCAGCTAGGTTAATCATTAAAAAGAAATTTTTCATTAATTTTCAAAATAAATTTTGAAAAGATGTGTATTAAGTCCAGTCTTGAAGGTCTTGGCAGTTGAAATACTACGGATGTGTAATGGTAGAGAATTCCATTGTTTGGCTGCACAAAAAAAGAATGACCTTTGGCCAAATGTTTTAGTTTGTGTCTTAGGAACACAGAGAATGCGTGTATCTGCAGAAGAGCGTAGCTGACGACTTGGTGAGTAAACTGACAAAAGTTCAGTAAGATAGGAAGGGCATGAGTCAGAAAAGAAGTTGTGACACAGAACAGCAACTTTGAAATCAATTCAGGCTTGTATGGGTAGCCAATTGAATGAGTAAAGTAGTGGGGTAACCTGTTCATGCTTTTTTGGCTATAGAGCTAATTTGGCAGCTGAATTTTGAACTCTCTGTAGTTTTTCAATGCATTGTTTTGGTGCACCTGACAGAAGAGAATTGCAATAATCAATACGAGCTAGAACAAGAGCACAGACTAGAGTTTTTGTTGCACTATCTGTTAAGTAATGACGAATTGAACTGATCTGACGAATGGCAGTATAGGCAGAGCGACAGGTGTGATTGATGAAGTTGTTGGTAGACATGTTGTCAAAAATAATGTAGCCAAAATTCCTAGTCGAGTTTTGAACAGTATATCAGAACTAGCCACCTGAATAGAATTTGGAAGAGTCAAAGTACTGCGTGATTTATTGTTACAGAATAGCAGTGCTTCTGTCTTATTATCATTCAGTTTGAGCTTGCTTAAAGTCATCCAAGACTTTACCTCACCAATGCACTCCTGCATCAATTGGACAGTCAAGACAATATCAGAGGGGTCAGTGTGAGTGTTAAGTTGAGTATTGTCTGCAAATGACTGGCTTTTAACTGAATGATTTTCGAGCAGTAGAAGTAGTGGCCTTGTATACAGCACGAAAAGTACCGGACCCAAAACGGAACATACGACGAAAAAATCATCTTTATAATAGGAGTGTCTCTGTCTCTAATTTATTTATTTTTTAAACCCATAAAAAAACAAGTTTTTGACTATAAATCCTTTATATATGTCACATAAAAATATGTTCATTAAAATACACATTGCTCATCAATCCTAAAATCAAAAATTTTAGTTATGTCTCATACATAAAAGATTTATATTAAAACAACTAGTACAGTTTGCCTGCTAAATTACAGCTTGATTTGATCACAATAAAAGGGTTATAAAAACATGTTTAACAAAGTGTGCACCATGAGACAGATTAGCAATTAATAGCATTAACAATTACAATCCTCCAAAAGATTAAAATTTCTTTTTCTTTTTTCTAATTAAACTTTTCTTTTATCTTTGCTTTAGCAACCTACTGCCCTTGCCAAAATCCTCGGTGTCTACAGAATTGGATTCCGCAATATACAAACAAACAACGCCCTGAGGCAAGATGTCCTTGTCATGGAAAACTTGTTTTACAATCGTAACATTTCTCAGGTAGATAGGGAATTTCATTGAAATGGCTTTGAAAATACAGGATTGTTGTATTAAATAACTTTATTTGAATGAGGTATTTAAAAAAAAATAGATAGCATTGTGCAAGTTTCTTTTAAATTTGTTTTGACCTCAAACTTGGAATACAATGAATCAAAGTTAGGTTCAGGGGTGTGGTTAGGGGGCAAGTGGTTAAAGTTGGGTACAATCTATCAGATATCAAATAGATATTATTAAAACCAATTTTGTCATGGAGAATGAGTCAACACAAATTTTGATTTTTTTCTTGTTACTTAATTTTTTAAATTTTTTAAAAACAATTTTAAAAAGTAAGCATTTGTAAGATTATTTTGTTAATTATAAGATATGATTAAGAAGATTCAAATATCAGGTCAGGTTTCATGTCTACATTTTTGTGCCCCCCCCCTTCCCCTTTCCCTCTACATAACCTCGCTTCTCAGAAATTTGACCTGAAGGGGTCCATGAGGAACAGACTTGTGAACACGTCCAGCAAGAGGGGGGAGGATGAGCTGGTGCTACTGGACGAGAACTTGTTGAAATGTGAGAACTTGGCAACTCATGTTTGTTGGACAGGAATCTTTATATGATCTTATATGGGTGTCTCAGCCACTTTATAGCCTTATAGTTTATGTTGTAGTACATAAACTTATATAAAGCATTTGTATGATTGCTTAGTTTAATTCATACTTCTTTTCCTGTAGCTTAAATTAAAGTTTAATGGGTATTTATGTTTATCAAATGAAGGTGCTTTTCTTTTAAGGTTTTATGATTTACTGTGGTAGTTGTAGAGTTGTTGCTCCTGATGTATTAACTGTGGTAGTTTTATGTGTTTTTCCCCTTATGTTCTACCTGTGTTAGTTCTATGATTGTTTCCCCTGATGTTCTACCTGTGTTAGTTCTATGATTGTTTCCCCCTGATGTTCTACCTGTTTTAGTTCTATGTTTGTTTCCCCTGATGTTCTACCTGTGTTAGTTCTATGATTGTGTCCCCTGATGTTCTACCTGTCTTAGTGTTATGATTGTTTCCCCTGATGTTCTACCTGTGTTAGTTGTATGATTGTGTCCCCTGATGTTCTACCTGTGTCAGTTCTATGATGTCCTGATGTCCTCCTACAGGTAGTGTTGAGAGTCCTCTTTATCTTCGGCCACACAGCAAGTACGTCCTCAAGTCAGCCATCACAAGTGATTCAACGTTTCTGTCTACAAATCTGGTCATGGATTACTCTCTGCTTGTAGGTGTTGATGAGGACACCCAGGAAATGGTCGTTGGCATCATAGGTAAAGTTGATGAGTGGATTTGTTCTATGTTGTGATTATAGATAAAGTTGATGAGTGGATTTGTTCTATGTTGTGATCATAGGTAAAGTTGATGAGTGGATTTGTTCTATGTTGTGATCATAGGTAAAGTTGATGAGTGGATTTGTTCTATGTTGTGATTATAGGTAAAGTTGATGAGTGGATTTGTTCTATGTTGTGATCATAGGTAAAGTTGATGAGTGGATTTGTTCTATGTTGTGATCATAGGTAAAGTTGATGAGTAGATTTGTTCTATGTTGTGATCATAGGTAAAGTTGATGAGTGATTGTTCTATGTTGTGATTATAGGTAAAGTTGATGAGTGGATTTGTTCTATGTTGTGATCATAGGTAAAGTTGATGAGTGGATTTGTTCTATGTTGTGATCATAGGTAAAGTCTATGAGTGGATTTGTTCTATGTTGTGATCATAGGTAAAGTTGATGAGTAGATTTGTTCTATGTTGTGATCATAGGTAAAGTTGATGAGTGGATTTGTTCTTTGTTGTGATTATAGGAAAAGTTGATGAGTGGATTTGTTCTATGTTGTGATCATAGGTAAAGTTGATGAATGGATTTGTTCTTGGATTAATTTCATGGTCTAAATTCCAAATTTTTAAACCACTTGTTAAATAAAAGCTCAGCCCTGTAAAGCTTGCCATCAAATGACCAAGCCAATAGTCACATTGCGAGGATGACTTTTACTTTTGGCATGCTTGTTATCTTAATTAATCTATAACAAACTCCCCTTCTACTTCTATACTTAGGAATATTGGATCCTGAGCTTGTTCTTGGTTTATGTCTAATCTTACATTTTTATTATAAATATTGATATTGTGTTGGTTTGCCTGGTTAGGTCAGGCAACTCTATCACACTTCTAACAGCTTGTCAATTGTCTACATGTGCTCTTCTTCACCTTTCAAGTAGAACATTCCCATTGCACACCCAGCATACACACTGATTGCTGAGCGATGTTAGAACATTCGAATAGTTAATTTAAATAATCTGTCATTGCTTCTCAAACATTTTTTAATCACAGATTACATCCGAACATTCACTTGGGACAAAAAGTTAGAGATGGTGGTCAAATCATCTGGAATACTCGGAGGCCAAGGTAAGTTAGAGATGGTGGTCAAATCATCTGGGATACTTGGAGGCCAAGGTAAGTTAGAGATGGTGGTCAAATCATCTGGGATACTTGGAGGTCAAGGTAAGTTAGACATGATGGTCAAATCATCTGGGATACTCGGAGGCCAAGGTAAGTTAGAGATGATGGTCAAATCATCTGGGATACTTGGAGGCCAAGGTAAGTTAGAGATGTAGTCAAATCATCTGGGATACTTGGAGGTCAAGGTAAGTTAGAGATGGTGGTCAAATCATCTGGGCTTCTCGGAGGCCAAAGTAAGTTAGAGATGGTGGTCAAATCATCAGGAATACTCGAAGGCCAAGGTATCTTACAAGACTCTGTGAACACAAGAACTAGGTTCTGTATCAAAGTTTTAATTTATTGAATAAAATGATCTAGTGACAAAAACAGAAACATTGTGCCTTTAAAAAATATTTTGTAGAGTAAATTACCACTTCGCAAACGCTTTACGCCAAGATTAGCAAGATTTCTTGCTTTCAAGGCTTAGTTTCTAAACCGCTCGACATGGAGTAAAAATGAAAGCACCTACAAGTAGTATGACCACAAGACTACTTTAATGTGAAAGCATGTTTGTATTACTACGCAAGGTTAGAGTGTAAAAACAATATTAGCTGACCCAGTAAGCTACCGCCTGAGAAACACTTTTTTGCGTAGTTTTTTTTCAAAGGATACACTTTGTCCTCTAGGAAACACATAACCAAAATCACCAAATAATCATTTTTAAGTAAAGGGAGTCTAACAAATAACACTGGAGATGTCAATAATAATGCACAAACTTTTATTAAAGAAATTAGAGCCCAAATAACTTACTTCTGTATGATATGTACATTTAAATAAAGGCACACAGAATCAAAGAACAACATAGTAGACTGACAATATCAGTATAAACTTTTTTTTACAAAATAAACTTTAGGTAGATCTATAGCAACTAATTAAAAAAAAAAGAAATACGTTTAGAAATTCAATAACATAACATATAAAATAACATAGTCTACAGTCACTGGTCAGGGCAGCAAACAATGCAAACATAAGAGTCCTGTTTTAAGGATGCACAATTTTGCGTGCATTGTGCATGCAACCAGCCATCACACACATCAGATTGGACCCAAACCTCTGCCCCTCCCCCTTTTTTGCACCCTTGACACATTCCTGCCATCAAGTGATCCTCTTCTATATTTAAAGTATTGTCAAGCGATGTCAAGCTCTATTTTTTTGAATTAACTGTGATCCCTCACTGCTGCAAAGCTCTCCAGATTTACTCCCTCCCCACCCTCACTTATATGGTGTCGTATGGCATCTGACCAAGCTGGTTTAATGGCACCAAAAAAAAGCTTGATCTAGAGGCTGAATCAAGTGACTCGCATGCGGCAACAAACAATATAACATAACACTATATGGTTGTCACGACATAGTTGTGATGTCTCAACCAGTGCAGTGTGGCTACTATGACCGTCTACCAGTAGAACTACAGGTACATGGGCTGTGGCTGGAATAAAGCTATCTCTTAGCCAGGAATAAAAAATATGTGCTGTAATCCAGCCATTATCAGACACTTGTAGGAATGCCTCTGGGAAGTGATGTAATACATTTTTGGACGGTATTCTCTTGTAGGGGTATATTAACAAGGGACTGAGGAAGTGTCCACTTGCGCTGGCACATGCAAGAACTGTCACTTGTGACTTCACACCTGCAGTAACATTGTACACATGTTTCGACCACCTGCATGCAATGACCTTCCTGCTTTTGGTATCAAAAGAAAAACCTGGTTCGTCTGCATTGTAAATGCGAGTAGGGTCACTAAGTAGATTGGGATCAATGCTGTCAACACAGCATTTTAAATCGTTAAACCACTTTTTAATAGCTTTTGTTGTAACCAGGGCTCTCTCCTTTCCAAGTGATTGGTGAGTACGCAGTGTCAATCCAGGATGGCGTTTAAAAAATTTATTTAGCCATGATGATGTTGGCATTTTGGTTTTGCTCTTTGAAGAACAATGCCTGGTATCTAAGATATGTTTGGCGATTTGTCTCACCTCATCTCCAGTTTTTCCAAAGCTTCGCTTGACGTATAGCTCTTTTAGCCAGTTAGCTAATTTGACCTCCTCTTCAGGCGTGAGTAGGGTCTTTGCATAGGCTATGACAGGCCGCTTGCCTGTCAATTTGGCGTAAAAAGTGGCAAGTGGAATGCCAAAGTCCTTAGAAGCCTTTCTTATAAAGAGCCGTTTTTCCCTAATACTAGCCAATGCCTCATTGATTACATCTGGGCTCTGTTTTGTTCTTATGCTAGACATTGCTTTAAATCTGAAATATAATTTTATTCTATTTAGTTTTCATCCTAATAAAAACTTAGGAGTCTAGATATAGACTAGACCTAGATCTTTATGGTCCTTTATCAAATAAAAAAAATGGAGCCTTCAGGTATAGCCACACTAAAAGGCTCAAATAATAAAACCTATATTGATAATGAGACTAAAGCTAATATCCTTAACACATATTTTGCATCATCATATTCTGCCTCAGGTGACAAAGAAATTTCAATAAATTTAAATAAAATGGAAGAAATAGGTAACATAACTGTAGATGAGATAGGTATACATTCACTCCTAAAAAACTTAAAAATAAACAAAGCTACTGGCCCATATGAATTGCCTGCCAGGTTATTAAAAGAATTAAGCAATGAACTGTACCCAATCCTTGTAGTTCTTTTTCAAGCCTCTCTAAACCAGGGTAAAGTGCCCCAGGATTTGAAATTAGCCAATGTAACGCCACTCTTTAAGAAAGGTGATAAGTCCGACCCTGGTAATTACAGACCTGTATCACTTACTAGTATCACCTGTAAATTACTGGAACACATAATATATAGCAGAATAGTTAACCACCTTGACAAATATAATGCCCTATGCCCACACCAACATGGCTTTAGAAAGAACAGATCATGTGTAACACAATTGATAGGTCTAGTAGATGATCTATCAAAAGGCTTAGATAATAATGATCAAATATATACAATATTACTAGACTTCTCAAAAGCATTTGACAAAGTTCACCACCTTAGTTTACTTAAAAAACTTAAATACTTTGGAATCTCAGGTCCCTTACATCACTGGATCCAAGANCATGGAAAAGAACTAACCCAAACTAAAGATGCAAAATACTTAGGAGTCATAATAAATGAGAAACTATCTTGGAATCCCCATGTCAATGAAGTTATTAAAAAATCAAACAAAACCTTAGGCTTTATAAAAAGAAACTTTTACAAATGTAACAAAGATATAAAACTAAAATGCTACCTCACCCTGGTGAGACCTATACTAGAATATGCATCTTCTGTTTGGGACCCATCCACCAAAGAAAATATTGATAAGTTAGAACAAATCCAAAAATGAGTTGCCAGATTCATTACTGGAGAATATTCAAAACTGACAACAGTAACACCATTAGTTAAATCATTAAACCTTGAAACACTAGAGGATAGAAGAACCAAGAGTAAAGTAGTAATTATACATAATAAAGCAATTAATTCTAATTTAGAAATACAACACAAAGATAACTTAATACAACCCTCAGATAGACATAAAGATAAAAACACCTTTCTTCTTCCATATGCAAGAACAAACACATACAAGTTTTCTTTCTTTCCGTCCGGTATTCGGGCGTGGAATGGGTTGCCTGAAGAAACCAGGAAAGCCAACACTTTATCATCATTTAAAACTCTAGTAAGAATACAGGACTAAACACAAACCATAGAAATACGTAGGACGCAATAATCTTCTGTACAGAAGGAGCGTCTGTAACATATAAGATAAGATAAGATTTACCTTAATTTTCCTACATAAAACAGTGTTTTCCCCGAAGTAATATCCTAAAATAAAACAAATATACTTCAACGTGAACATGCCCTCAAAACAAACATTACTATTTTCAAATAACTCTAGAGGCCAAGAGTTAGTTTCATTTTTTTTTTTTTCTGCAGAAATAAAAGTGTTTTGTACGAAGTAAAATCCAACGTTAAACTTACTTCGTCGTAAACACCACTTTGAAAAGAACATTACTATTAAAAAGCATTTCAAAGTTTAACAGAGTGGTTACTGACCTATTAGTAAGTGTTTATGCAATACCAAAAATAGAGTTTTCCAAATCAAACAGGAAAAGTAGTCTTAACCCAGAAATCACCATCGTTCTTCCTAGGGATGTTGACAGCATACAAGGCGCAAGTTTCAAGATGTTGACACAAATTTACTCACAAAATAGTATTTCCCGGAAAACGAAACGATGAAATTATATTGAAAAATGGACTATTTCGACTTATGCATGTTCGTTTTTGTGTTAGACAAGCAAATAAACATACAGAGAATGCTTAATGAAATAGTGTTTCGTACGACATAGCGTTTCTGTAGTGGTAATTTACTCTATATTTTACTTTAGCTTTCTCTGTTTTCTTTGGCAGCATAATTTCTTATTGTACAAATATACAATTGTTCCCAGGTAAAATGCCAACAGTTGTGTCCCCTCAATTGTATAGAGGTCGTTTCCTTGAGGCCATGGATCGATATTTCCTTCACGTTCCTGATCACTGGACAGGGCTAGGTCGAGGTGAGGTCAACAACACGGCGGCTCAATTTTGATTGGCTGCTGGGAGGGACACCAGATCTTATAGGTGTGAAGAGTTTTGGCATGGGAATTTTGTGCAGCTTTTAACCAAGGCTGTAATATTGTTAACATAAACTATGAGCTTGTTTGTTAACATAAACTATTAACTTGATTGTTAACATAAACTATGAGCTTGTTTGTTAACATTAACTATTAACTTGTTTGTTAACATAAACTATTAACTTGTTTGTTAACATAAACTATTAACTTGATTGTTAACATAAACTATGAGCTTGTTTGTTTACATAAACTATTAACTGGTTGAGATCAGGAGCTAACATGTTTTCATGAGCAAGAACATCAGTAAGAAGCCTATTAACATTAATCATAAGCTTATTGGCAGATGTAGCTGGCTTGTTGGCAGATGTAGCAAGTTTATTGGCAGATGTAGCAAGCTTGTTGGCAGATGTAGCAAGCTTGTTGGCAGATGTAGCAAGCTTGTTGGCAGCTGTAGCAAGCTTGTTGGCAGATGTAGCAAGCTTGTTGGCAGATGTAGCAAGCTTGTTGGCAGATGTAGCAAGCTTGTTCAAGTAAATGAAGAGCTAGTCATCTTTACGAGTAACACATGCATTTAACATTCACCCTTGCCACTGCTAACTACCAATGTTAACACCAAATAATATTAAACTCTAACAAATCTTTGTAAACTCTTACTAATGATACTGAACTGTATCTAATGATTGTAAGCCAAAACTAATAAAATTTAAAATCTTACCTATGATGTTAAGCTATACCGGTAACATAGACAGTGTACTGTTGTGTGAAGAAGTTTTACTTTATTTCACAATGAAACCAACCGACTCATCTTGTAGAACTCTCATTTAATTACTTGCCTGGCAATTATTTTTTCCTAAATAAAAAAAAATTATCACTCAAAATTTGCAATTTTAGACCATTTTCAATTCAATTTTTAGTTATATTTGTATTCCCTAAAAAACTACTTGAAAGCTCTTGTTATTTCTCTGTGTTATCACATTTCTGTGGCCAACATAAAAGAAAACAATCTTCTGGTTATTATTTTCCTAAAGTTCCATGACTTTGCCATCATCAAGATTTTATCAATAAATTTTGTTGTTTTTTTTCAGACGGTCCATCACGTTTGACCAGAGCGGAAATGGCGGAGCTTAAAGAGCCTAGGAAATAAGGCGAAGAGTGGCCATGACGTTGAAGGTCCTATCAGTACTATTATGGAGCAACCATTGGCCATGACGTTGAAGTTCCTATCAGTACTATTAGGGAGCAACCATTGGCCATGATGTTGAAGGTCCTATCAGTACTATTAGGGAGCAACCATTGGCCATGACGTTGAAGGTCCTATCAGTACTATTATGGAGCAACCATTGGCCATGACGTTGAAGGTCCTATCAGTACTATTAGGGAGCAACCATTGGCCATGACGTTGAAGGTCCTATCAGTACTATTATGGAGCAACCATTGGCCATGACGTTGAAGTTCCTATCAGTACTAAACTATTAGGAAGCAAAGGATTATGAACATGACATCAGGTCTCATTGAACACTGGTTAGATAGAGGTTGACAGGATGAAGGAAGAGACTTTCTTTGATGTGTTACTGCTGTTGTTTGTTCCTAACACTGAGTTCATGTTACTTCAGTTGATGCCCAGAAGTTGTGCATCTGAAAGTAGATTCTCTAAAGGCATCTAGTAATAACATCGATACGTTGCCATCACTCTGTATACTTCTATGCTATTTTGGGTTCAGTTTAAAGCTTTGCTGCAGCCAAGTAAACATGTATTAGAGGCTGGGTGAAGGGAATGTTATGATGTAAAGGCAGACATTGTTGTTTTATAGCATGACAAACTGTACCATTGTTTATTATTAATTGAAGTTGTTTTGTTGAAGTTACAAATGTCATATTTATGTAGCCTATGGGAGTCGTGAGTGAATTGGAAATGTTCTATACAGGGAGGAATACTGGCTTGTTGGGCTACACCACTGAGATTTTGCCGACAGACTTTGACTAAATGTAAAGTGACAGTAGTTCATAGCAACTAGATTGAGAAACTTAAGTATACAACTATTAAGTAAACTTATCTTTTCAAAGTCCAAGTTTGTATTCTTCTTCTCTTTTTGACTGCTCTCATCATTGATTATGGCCCTTTATTTTATGATACTTGAACTTTTTGAACATTTTTATTAGAACTTACTGCTGGATCCAAGGATTAATATCTGCTTTATCTGAGACCATTGGGAGACCTTGACCTAACCAAAAGGTCTCACTTTTTATCATGGGAGGTCATGACCATGCAACACTTTCGTTTAATTTCAACTCTTATCTCTACCAAAGAAATGCTTCTGGTGTTTGCTGTGTTGTGGGTCTGGGAGCCAGGATAGTTTGATCGATGGGTAAAGGGGTCACCAACCCATCAGTTGTTTGATCGATGGGTAAAGGGGTCACCGACACATCAGTTGTTTGATCGATGGGTAAAGGGGTCACCAACCCATCAGTTGTTTGATCGATGGGTCAAGGGGTCACCGACCCATCAGTTGTTTGATCGATGGGTCAAGGGGTCACCGACACATCAGTTGTTTGATCGATGGGTAAAGGGGTCACCGACACATCAGTTGTTTGATGGATGGGTCAAGGGGTCACCGACCCATCAGTTGTTTGGTAGATGGATCAAAGGGTCACGGACCCACCAGTTGTTTGTGGATCACAATAGGACTTGAACCTAATAAAACAAAATCACCCAGTCCAGAAAGATGTGTTAGTTAATGCCACAATCTAAATAATGAAGAGGAGTCCATGAATGCATTAAAACATACAGGCAGGAACGGATGGTTTTGGTGTTGTCTTATAAATTATGTCACCATGCTCTATAACAATGGATTGGTTGGTTTTTATTCTGTACATAGACTCATAAAGACTTGTACAGTTTATACATATGTGATCAATTTATCTGTTCTAGGATAAACTGTCTTCATAGTAGTGGTATCTGGTGTGTGGGTAGAAGTACTGTCATCAGTGGTACTATGTGGTGTGTGGGTAGATGTACCATCATCAGAGTGGTAGTATGAGGTGTGTGGGTAGATGTACTGTCATCAGTGGTAGTATGTGGTGTGTGGGTAGATGTACTGTCATCAGATTGCTGGTGTGTGGATAGACGTACTGTCATCAGATTGCTGATGTGTGGATAGATGTGTCAGTGAAATGTGTGCAGATAGCTGTGTGTATGTGTGTAGATTGATGTGTGTAGATTAGTGTGTGTATGTGTGTAGATTGATGTGTGTTTGTGTATGCATGCAAAAAGGGTGTTGAGAGATTTGTCAGAGCAAATTTTTGTGGACAGATTTTTTTCAAAGTGCAATTGTGTGTCAAAAGTTTTCCAAAAATGTAGATTTTGTCAATATATTTGTCCTAGTGTTATCAATAACTTGATTAGTTTGTGCTGAAATGTTGTTACACGCAAACTGATGACGGTTATAATGTTTTACTTGTCGGATATTGTGGCTACTGTTTTACTTGTCGTGATGACATCAGCGTCTACTTATAAATATTCACAACACAAAGCTATGTGGGGGGGTGTGTAAGATGGAGCGGTTACTTAAACAGTGTTAAAAATAGGCACAACTTGTTACAACATTGTCCTGGTTTAAGAAGAAAAAAAAAAGTAAATTGAGTTTTTGAGCTAATCTGAACAAGCAGTTAAATTGTTTGATAAGTCTTAGTATGTAGATTTCTTTTAAATTCCTGACACACCTTACTGCCAATGTTTCTTTAAGCTGCTTCTGAACACAGAAATTTGACAAAGATGATGCGCATTAGTTAATAAATACCGATAAATACTGCAGCGAAGTCAATAGTGCGCTAGCCTCACAAGCTGAGGGGCGTGGGTTCAAGCCCACGAAAAGCCACTATAAAAATGTTGTGCAATGACTAACGCTTAGAAAGTCCTCCGCTGACCTGGAGAGGGATGGGCGCCGCCAGTGTCTATTAAGCCCGAGAATATTCTAATGGAAACATTAGAATCCTCTACGACCTCGATAAAAAGAGGTTATGGGACTTTAAAAAATATTTTTTTAAATACTGCATTAGTTAATAAATACCGCCCATAAAATTTTATTAAGGATAATATAACTATTTGTACCATGCACACTAGTAATGGATGCTGTGCAACTTTGCACATCAGTTTTGTTGCACAAGGCCCAACTTTGCACATCAGTTTTGTTGCACAAGGTCCAACTTTGCACATCAGTTTTGTTGCACAAGGCCCAACTTTGCACATCAGTTTTGTTGCACAAGGCCCAACTTTGCACATCAGTTTTGTTGCACCAGGCCCAAACTTAACTTAGAGGTAACATTGTTAACTGCCCAAGGTTTTAAAGGTCTATGTTTTCATTAAATTGTGTAATATAACATAATGTGGCCATTAAGTTATTCCCCTTTGTGCTCTCAAATATATATTTTTAAATCTAAAAAAAAAAAAAAAAACACCACCATTTGGAACCGCCAGAGAACAATCTTGACCATTTCCATTTAATCATTAAATCCTGATATGAATATTTAACTTTCTTCAATGCAATAATAATCATCATTTATAGTTACTATCATTTAGAGTTACTATCATTTATAGTTACTATCATTTA